>VZTT01032692.1:0-13458 GCA_013400855.1 Buphagus erythrorhynchus | reverse complement strand
TTTTTTTTTTTTTTTTTTTTTTTGTAATATATGCTATCTGAAATGACGATGGCATATTATCTGGTTTTTGTTTCTTCCAATGGTTTCACTCATATGGAATTATGGGAAGTCTGGAATAAAAGATGATGCTATGATATTCTTCCTTTCTGGAAGTCATGTGTTGAGGATTTTTTGTGGTTTTGTTTTTTTTGGGGAGGGGTTTGGGGTTTTGGCTGTTTGTTTGTTTTTTCCATTGTTGTTGTTGTTGTTAATTTTTTTGTGTGGTTTCTTTTTGGTTGTTTTTTGTTTGTTTGTTTTTTTAACTTTAATTTTATTTTTAAGAAGTGTGTCTACTGCTCTCTGGAACATTTCCTCTGTGTTGTCATTTTCAAACTGATGATATCAAGTTGTCATTTCCGAAGTCATTAAAATATATTCCCAGACAACACTTGATTAGAAGCTTCCTCCATCTAGCATGCTAGGTTTGCAGTTGAACTCAATGATCTTAAAGGTCTTTGGTAATCTAAAAAGTTATATGATTCTAAAATACAGGAATTGTAAAACAAAACTAAAGTTCCTGGTACATATTTTACAGCACACGTGATGTTAATTGATTTGATATTTTGTGTGTAAAGAAATAAGATAGAGCTGAGAAGAACTTAGGTGGAGTCTTGATCATAACTTCAAGTGTAACAAATTGCTACAGGAAATAAAGACTGAGCTTCCCCAGATTGAAGCTGAAGCATGACACAAGCAAACCCCTTGTTTTGTGTTGACACTTGACTTGAATTCAATATCCTGTATGAACATTGTCTATTTTCTTTAATAAATGTAGCCATAATAATAAGGGATTTGCTGCAATTAGGAACTGCAGGTAATGCCTACACAATTTTTGATAGTTTTCATGTAGCTCTGAGAAGAATTATTAGCTTTTCTGTGGTGAAAACATGCCAGTTTTTACTACTATGTCTCAGCCTCAGTGATCTCTTTGATTACAGTACCTTATTTTTCACAGCACAATCTATTCAGAATAAAGTGAGTAACTTAATGGTATCTTTGACTTCAGTCTGTCTTTGTGTGTCCCTCCACATAGTTGTGTGTGAAGCAAGTTTTCCTGTTAGCAGGAAAATTTAGCAGGACTTCCTCATAATATCTTCAGTAAAAAAAAGGCTTAGATTGCTATTTTTGTTGTGTACAGTGAAATGAATTAAAACTCAGTGTGACAAGCTGACTCTGAAAATTATAGCAGCTTCTGATTGCTTTCCCTCACACATACCTTTAGTATAGCAGTATGGCCTCTTTAATTTGTTACTGCACTCTGATTCAGGATATTCCTTTGTGTACCCAGTTCTGTGTGTGGGGCAACTTTAGAAAGTTTACCTTTCCTTTTCTGAGCCACTTTGTTTATCTGAAAAGGGAAAGTAATGATGCTGAATTACTTTGCACAGTTCTTTGGGACTTGCTTGTTGAAAGGATCATGCAAGAGTGCAGTGTAGTAATTGCCACTGTTCTTCAAAACTGGAGTTTTTTAGTTAACCAAAGCAGTTTTGGTAACTTCTACTTTTATTATTTTACCTTTTATATTCTATTATACCTCTAATATACTACTTTATTTAGTGAATTAAATATTCTGAAATTACTTTCTAGTGTAGAATTCTGGCTAATATATTTACTATCTTAATAAAACAGCTTTGGTTCTATTGGAAGATTAAAATGCAGATGAGATGAGCTGCCTGAAGAAAGAACACTCAATAAACTAGTTTATTACCATGATACTGTAGTCTGGAATCAATTTTTCAAAGCCTATTAGAATACATAAAAACATTGTTATCTCTGTGTTTGTTTAAAATATCTCTAAAACCTGTTTAGCAGAGGAGTTGAAGTTTGAAAAGTGAGGTGACCAGGGTGAAAATAGCTGGATTTTATGATTATTTATTGCTACCTTCATATTTATTTTATTACACTTCTGGATGTATTCATTATTGATATACATAGCTAATACTTTTAGAATCCTTATAGGATTTATGTGTTGTGGTAGTTTAAAATTTCATAAGCAAAATGTAAAAAATATTTCTTCTATGTATATAGTTTTTGAGTTTATTGATCATTTACTCATTATTTTTGAAGGGAGAGAATATAAATACAGCTCCAAATTTACTTTTTCTGTCACACAACTAATTTAATGTAAAGCAAAATGCATGCTTTCCCCATGACAGTCCTGACACGGCTCTAAACTAAGGGTGATACAGTTTCACCAAGTTGTATATGGTACTTTTCTCTAGAGAACTCTATGTATCAATGAGGATATGAGGTTATTAAAGAATAAGTAATATATATGTTTTTTATATATATAATTCATATGCAGTATTTTTGCTGCAGAGGAAGGAAAGGAAGGCACCATCTGAAAGCAGGTGACACATACCACATCAGAGAGGTGCCATACCTTTGCATGTGGTCTTAAGGAATAAAATGCAAAGGCAAACACATAGATACAAAGATCCTGATATATTGCTCTCAGTCAGCAGCCTACTCTGTTATCTTTTTGCTATTTTTTCCTCTTATACCTCTTATGCAGAGCTTTCCAATTCCAGATTTTGTACAGAAAATTCATAACAGAACTTTGTGTTTTCAAGATAATTCTGTCAAGAGGAGAAAAAGAGTTGTGGGTGACATCACGAGGCCTTTCTGTTAATCATTAATTCCTCTATTCTTATCGCAAGGAGAATTCCTCCTTAGGAAGTTTTCCGCAGGACCCTGATCCCTGACCAGCAGCTCCTGGGTCCCCTGGGCAGGGGGGTTCTGAGAGGAGCAGGCTGAGGGGAGCTCCCCTTGTTTTGGTGATGCTGCAGGCTCAGCCCTGGATCTCAGCCCACCCCGCTCCCCTGGCTGGGGTCACAGGGCAGCAGGGCAGGGTCAGTGCCTGCCCGCTGCCCTCCTGTCCCCTCTGGCCTCTGCTGACCTGCCTGAGCACCGGCCCTGCTCCTGATGACTTCCAAACAAATCTTCTCTGGATGACTGCAGGTGCAGATAGCTACATGTTCTCCCCTGATAGATATTTAGGTCTTGATTAAATTGCCCAGTTCTACAGCATTTGATAAAGCTAGCAGTTTGAAAAGCTGGTCAAAGAGATAGTGCCTTCCTTGTGTTCTGGTTTCTGTTAGAAAGCAAATTTCCTTTTTTGCCCCCTTCTTTTTTTCCTTTTTCCTTTCCATTCTTCCTTTCCTCTTCTTTTCCCCTTTTTCCTTTCCCTTCTTCCTTTCCTCTTCTTTTCCCTTTTTAAAATTATTTTTTAAGTGCAATTGGAACAGAAGCGCTCAAATTTCAGAAAAGAATAATTAACATAGTTACTTCAGCCCTTTACTGGGCAAGTTAGTTAATACTAAGACACTTTGACACATGACAGTAGGATAAGATGGATTACCCTCAAATTAATGGAAAGATCGTGGGTGATTTCCCTTTGTAACTGAGACTCGTGTGAAAACCTGAGACACATTTGAGGTAAGGCCAATCTGTAATTACATTAATTAGAACAAACCAATAAATTAGTATTTATCATTTTTTAATTTCATTTTGTTCACATATTTTTAGATCAACTCAGAAATTTAGTTAGGAATTGGGCCTGACAATTACAATTTAATTACTACAATACATCTCTTTTGATATATACAGGAGTAAAACAGTCAAGAGACCATTATGCTTCCTTTATTTAAGAAAAATGCATGTAAATGACAAAATGAAAAATGCTTACAGGCAAGGTTTTTAGAAGACTGGCAAAAGACTGGTGATGCACTCAGGTGCACATTTAGATGCCATTAGTTGAAGACACACATATGAAAGGCACTGTATAAACTTCAGGAGCCATTTCACTTGCACATATTTTTCCTTGTATTCACAGAAAACAAGTAGAAAGTATAAGGTTGGCTGGGGCTGCCAAGGAGACTAATTTTTTATTAACAAAATTTCTTTAGGAGTCTAATACCTCTTTACTCCAGTCTTCAAGTGATTAAGTTATTTTTGGTTCTTTACTAAGTAATCATGTGGGCAATCTCTGTCTTTTCCTTTGTAAATTTACTAACAGGTAGTGCTGTACATTTCCCAAATGATGGTGATAAAGGAAAATAGTGCTTGATAAAGTGACTGAAACTTAGCATGGTGAAGGTGAAAATAGCTTTTGTATCTCTGGTACTGGGTATGGCAGGTTTGACACAAGAGTTTGCAAGGTATAATCCAAACATGGTCTTTCAGAGAGGTCCAGGCTGTCCGTGACTGCAGATGAAACAGGTTCCATTCCATTATAGGAACAGGCAGTGAAAACACCATGCAGGGAAGCAAATCAGAAGTCTTAAGCCAAAGGAGTGATTCATTCTCAGGAACTGATTTTAATCACATTCAAAGACAGCTATCCTACTGCTCATGTGTATCCTCCTCTAAGCAACATTGTCTCCACACAGGACATTGCAACTAAGCATTAAAAAGTCCCTTACGTCAAGGGAATATTGGACTGACAGCTAAAAAAATTGAATTATTTGAATATGACATTTAGCAGCAGGTTCCACCACTGTGGAATTCAAATTGTGTATTTGTTGAAAAACTAAGACTAAACAGAATTAAATAAAGTAGTAAGCAGTCAGCAACATAGCACATTATTTTATGTATGCCAAGAGGGGTAACTGGGATTTGCCTCACAGAGGCTGAAATATGTGCCACTAGCATACCCTAAACTCAAGAATAAATAGATCACTATTGAGGACTGACTTTGTCCAAGTGGCTTAAATTATCTACTTCACCCACAGGTTAGTGAACATGCACAGGTTGTGATTCACACAACAACATTACAGTTTTTACTTCTTACACCCTTTTCTTCCACCAAGGAAACATTAGTGTTTACTAATAAATTGATGAAGAGTTGCATATAACGTTTAAACAGACCTGTTTTTTTCCCCAAATATATACAGACATACTAAAAAACCTAACCCAATAACCTTTTTTTTTACTAATACTTGATTTTATATTACCAGTGTATTCCAATGCTTATATTTTTCAAAAGTTGTATTTAGTTCTTACTGTGTTGAATTAAGATAAAAATGGAAATTAAATAAAATAAAAATGTCAGTAAGCTACTATTTGAATAAAACTTAATGAAGTGTGAATATGCAGCAGTAATTAAAAAGTGTTTATCACTGACAAGGCAGTGATAAGCTGTGCCTACTCTGCAATTCAAGATTTTTAAAGTAGTAGAATTCAGCTTGTCATATTTGCATCATTACTTCATTTTTAGTGAAAAAAATCCCAAGTTCTCAGTTTTAGGGGTTTTTTCACTTTTTTTTTTTTTTTTTTTTTTTAATCTATTTGGAATAAACTGCCTAAACTAAAATAAATTTAAAAAAATCTGAATCTTCAGAAGTCGCTATGAGTCCCTTTCAACAAATTCTGGTACTTTATAAAGTCTATCCTTCATTTTGCTAGTCTTTTATTAACTTACGGGCAGCATAGGTAGCAAGTGGGCAGTGCTTAAGTCTCATTTTAAGTTCACTTTGTAGTTTATACTGATATGGGACTTGACAAAAGTTATTATGTCAACTAATAATATGATTCTAGTAAGAACAACTGTAATAAAACAGTAAAAAAGAAAAATACACTAGTTAAAATAATGAGCACTTTGACTGAATGCATGTGTGTGTGTGTGCATTTAGTATAGATTAGAGATCTGGAGTATGTCTTCATTTTATTCTTGGTGCTTTCCATGTGTGTAATCTGTTATGATTACAGAAAATATTTAAAATCAGAACTATTGTATTGCAAAATTGGCTAACAGCATTTTAACCACCAGGTTGTCTTAATATGCCATTGTGTGTCACTGATCTAAAGAGAGACATGCCAGAAAATCTTCCCTCACAGTCTATACAACAAGACATGAAATATTACTGATTCTGTTCACATGTAGATAACCTCCAAAGCACGGTCAGTTATGCAAATCCTGCTTGTTTCTAACACTTACATAAGCAATGCAATCCTCAATTTTTGTATAAGGATGTATTTTTAACCTGTGAATTTCTTTAACAATCTCTACGCTGAAATATAAGAACTTTTTAAAGATATTTGTGGTTTTTGTGGTCCATGAGCTTTGACACTTATGCTTTGGTCAGTATATAAATTACAAAATACCCTTAGCCATGGCCATTCTCTCAAAGACCAGTAACAGATTACACACAAATTTGACTGAAACAGTTATGATCAAAACACAAATATATAGAGAGGTTTTACTAGAGCCAAAATATAGCTTTTAAAGCTTCAATTGAACAAGACAAAATAGTATGAATTATTTTGATTTCAATTGAAAAATCCACAAGCCTTGCATTCATTTACCTCCATTTTCAAGTCACGATCTTTCCATATAAAATCCCCTTATTTTTTCAGTGTTTGTTTTGTTGGCCCTCCAAATATTTTAAAATCCATCTCTTATGTATAGTCCTTATTGTGTGGTTCATACTAGGAGATTTTGAGGCCATTTTCACAGTACTTTGATGTAGATACCTGAAAAAGGCTGATGAAATCATGAAAAAGGGTCATGACAATATAGTCTTTTATTTTTTAGTGTTTGTATCTGTTTATCTAGTATATATTAAAAAAACTGTGGTACATCAGCCCAGAATGATTTCTCCTGGAGTTATTGTTTCCAGATTGTCATTTGAACTATGTAATTTGTCAAAGTTAGACCCTATTATGTTAAAATACATTTTTTCTAACCCCAGCATGAGAACCATTACAATTATGACTTTCACTGGCTTTTCTTTTTTTTTTTTCAGTAGAGAACACTTCTACATATCATGATTGCAAATTAATACAATTATGAGAACATTTGTTTTTTCTTCATACACCAGTCTCTTTAGTCTGTGCTTTCTATCTAAGTTATGTTTTCTTATTTTGCCTCCCATTTTTAGGAACAATATTGTTATCTAGAATAAGGGCAGTTGTAAATGACTGGAAGGACCTGCTTTCCTCACTATAGTAGTTTATCAGTGCTCTATGGAGACTGTAGAAGAAACCTGAACCTGAAAAATATTCCATAGGTTTACATTTTATCTATAGTTTATTCCTACACCCAACTTCTACAATAAAAAATGTCTAAATAATGGAAGGTGTTGAAATGCTCTTAAAGACTCACAGAGGATTATAAACAACTGCTATGAGAAAATGTTATTTTGGTGCTTAGTTGAGCAAGTCTATTACTAATGACTATTCCAAACCCCATTTTCTATTTTTATTACCTATTCTGCCTTAATTTTCCACTCAAGCCTTTGTGTGTTGGACAAATGTTTGGAATTTCCTTATATCCAGCCAGGACAGAAAACATCACCTCTACTTCTGCTCAGCAATACAGATCCCATCAGAGTGAAGGTCCTGTACAGGTTTTGTGCACATTGATGTGCATCACCCAGGTGCCACTTCATCAGGGTCGGGCTGGGGAGCAGTGTCTTACCATGCATTCTTCCCTCTTTCCTTCCTAAATGATGGTAAGAAGGGATGTGATGATCCTTGGGCTATAGGCAGGCTCTGCCACCACCACCAGATGATGTCCCACCAGGGAGGGCATGGCCTGCACTTGAGCCATTCTCAGTTCCCAGCTCAGCCCCCGCTGCAAAGGAGCCTGCTCATCCTGCTTCCTGGCACACTTAAGCAAAACCTAAAGAAAATAAATGCTTAGTGCTATGAAAGCCTTTAATTGGCAGGTATCTGAGGCAGAAACAAAACTCATGTTTTCTAGTGCCACCAGGTGCCCAAGGTCCAGAGGACAATGCATGTGCTTTCCTTTGCATTAATTTTGAAGCTCAGACCTTTGGGCTTTGAAATCTCAGTTATGCTGGAAGAACTCACAGTCAGTGAATATCTCCATAAAGTCAGCAACTATCACTACTATTTAAATAAAAGGATACATCACCTTAAATGTGAGTAGAGGAGGAAATGCCAGACAGCCTTTTCTCTTCTTACCCCATAGTCTGATTAAAAATTTGTTAAGCAAGAGAAACAGATCAAAAATCAATTTGTTTTGCTGCAGAATCTTATTCCTCATCTGTACAGAAATACAGAATATTTGGCGATGATTTCCATTTCACCTGTGGAAGTTACTGTAATTTGCTTTAGTTTCATTTAATCACATAATTTAATGCAGGGATCTGGAGAAAAAAGTTCTCTGTTCTTGGTCATAAGGGCTAGAGAAAGTGACCTGCACCCAGCTGGTCATCAACTTTTTATCTGCATTGGGAAGTACTAAAAAAGATAGTGGAAGGTGCCTGCCTAGGTCAGGAAAGGGTGCTAGGTGCTCCCCAGGAAAGAACCTTTTCACCCTAGCCTTTCAGGGTAGGTGCTAAAAGCAGCACATGTATCCTTTTTTTTTTGAGAAACAGCAGCATGTTCTCATTTGCTGCATCTGCAGTGAACTGATATTCTAGTCTTAGTCTAAAAATACTTAGCAGGGCTTCTATGCACACTATCATTTTGGTTAAAAGCTAAACCAAAATTCCCACTGTATTATTTTACAACACAGGCAAATTTGTATGCAAGAAAGCAACATGGACAATTCCACTCCAAGGTGCATAGCTGTAAGGAGAGAAAATTTAAGTGGTCAGGAGCCATAAGATTAAAAAGTAAAAATATTCAGATTCTCCTAGATTGCCTTAATATTTGTTTTTCAATGAAATGGACTTATTTTTAGTTTGAAGAAGGAATCAAATATTCTGTTTCACTGCCTCGATTTGGGAATACACTTAGTCCAGAACTTGATTGACAGCAAAAATACCCAATTGAAATTTAGTGGATCACTGATAAATGCTAGCTTCAGCCTTCCCCAGAACCTTGGGGAAATGAAACTGGTCTCTCTGGAGCTCTGTAAGGTTGCTGCTTTTTTTTTCACTTTGAGATGTGAATCGATTTATTTGATGGAAAGTAATTTATCAAGGGGTAAAAGCAACAGGATAATTTACAGTGCAATGAGATGATTTGCCATCCCTAAAATTGCTCTCCTGAAATCTAAAACTACGTACAGTACTTTCCTTGGCAAGGCTATTAGTGCTCTTTGCTTCCCAGTGCTTCGGCCACAATCTTCTTTCAGTTTGTGATTTCCAGGTCTCTGCCTGCTCACCCCAGGCCAGATGCTGGCAGCCACTGTCTGCATTTTAAGTCTCTTGGCTACTGCTCCCATGGGCATTCTGACTCTGCTTCATCCTGCACTGTTTCACCTCACTGTCCCAGCTCTTGGCTGCCCTGGAGAAACTTGATCTTGCCTCTTAATGTGTATTTCTGCTATCTGAGTGGAAACCTCTGGGTAGTTCCTTCTAACAAGGCACTCCCAAAGCAGTCTTTCCCAGTCCTTTTTCCTACATTCCTATCCTGTCACTTTGAGCAGTTGCCACACCTCTTCACTTTTGGTCAGCCCAGGCTTATAAAAAAGTCTTCACAATTGTGAAATATTCTCAGTTTCATATCAGAACATATTATTAACAAAAATGCTTCTGTTGACTCAGCATTTTGAAATGGTTTAGACCTGCCAATGTGTACCATTTTAAAATCTATTTCTACATCATATGTCAGGTGAACACCATTTATTTAGTCTAGCAGAGCTTGTTTTTTTTTTCTCAAGTTTGAGTACTGAACTTACTTTGGAGGAAGAAAATATGTTATTTTAAATTCTTGCCTAGTTTTGATATTTGAACTGTTCACAAAAAACATCTTTTTTCCTTTTTAGAAAATACCCAAGATTTCCAGCCTTTTGCTGTGGTTAAATGATCTAAATTTGTTGTCTTTGCAGCTTGCTTTTGGTAGTTTCTTTTTTTTGTTTTAATGTAAACTCAATGTTCTTGAACCCATTAATTAGTTTGCTTATTTTGAGCCTAAGAATTAAAGAAGATTCTGAGAATATTTCTGAACCAGATCTCCCATATAGAGTGGAAAAAAAATACCTCAAACATTTTTGTTGCAAAAACTCTGGTGTATCCCTTAGGCAAACAGTTCAGCTCTTTGAATTGTACCTGGTCACAGAAAATACACCACTGAGCTGCCAAATGCATTTAAAAATTTTGCTGCTTTATGGTGTTGCATACAAAAAGTAGTATTTCCTTCCCAGTCTAGATGAGAATATAACTGTTTTCAGAGCTTTTCTGTGAACTGAGATAATTTTTTTCTCTCATATCTTCTCTTATTTCTCTGCCCATGTTTTTCTCCCTCACCACTACCCTCAAGAGATGCCCTAAATTACTTATAGCCTTTGTAAGACAAATAAGTTGGGGAAAAAAAGAGCAACATAATTTGCCTTAATGCAGATGAGCTGAAAATTTCCTTGGAAATTGTAATCCGAGGGTTGAGTAAAGCAAAAATTGAAGTTGTTACAATATGAGGGAAAAACCAGCAAATTCCATAATTGAGATCAAAATACTGTACAGCAATACACACATTTTTAAACAGGAATGGTTGCATTCCTGATTTTTGGTAATAAGTAAGCTTCACTGCATTGTAACAAAAATTAAATCTAGATTTCTTTTCCAGTGACAGAGAATAGTCAGACTCTTAGAACTGGTCCTTACTCTGTAATATTTACTTACAGCATCAATAACAGGAAGAGAAGAGGTACTTTTTTTTTTGCTCTGTAGCTGTAATTTTCTTGCAAGGACTTCTTCTTTAAAGCAGTAAAATTAACTGCTCAGGTTTGAGGATCATTCTTCCACACTGAGTACTCTTTTTGTCTGTTGCAGTCCCACAATATCAGATTCTGAAAATCCTAGCTTTTTTAGAGAGAAAGGTTAACACTTTGCCCATATGTATTTGTCAACCACAAAAAAAAAATAGTATCTTCTATTCATAATTTAGTATGTAGAACCTAACATGAAAGACCCAGAAGACCTCACTGAGAGAGAGGCCTCCTTGGGACACTGGTAGGTACAGGGAAAGTCTGTTCTCAGAGGAGCTTCCAGAAGGATAAATCAAAAGAGCAAACAAAACAAAAAAAGAGATTTGATGTGACTTGCCCTAGTTTGCAGGGAAAATGACTGAAAGAACTGGGAATAAAACACAACTGTTCTGACCCATGGTTTGCTACTCTTATAACTGGAATTCAGTTGTTGTTGTAGGCACCTCAAAATGTCATTTTCTTTGTTAGTGAAACTGTCAAGACAAAACATCCTTGACTAAGAAAAGGCAGATTATCATACAAATGCCAAAAAAGGTTAACTAGATTTATGAAGGATTTGCCATGCAATGTAGCTGAATTCTTTGAAGGAAATTGTGTGAATTAGAATAAGGTTTAAGTGTATTTATATAAGTTTTATGTGCTTTGATTCTTATATGAGGATAATTGCAATCTATCAATGGAAATATATCTTGAAATATCCGTCAAATAAAAACAGCTTTCAGGTTTTAATGGTGTTAATTAATACCTCTTGTTTGTCAAAAACACGTCTTCAGGCTGCTGAAATTAATATCTGATCTGCTTCAGAACCCCGGAAATTCTAGTTCAAAAGAAGTTCAAAAATATCGTGTATATTGGAGACGAGGTTACTGTGAAGAGGAAGGATTAGGAAAAACCCCATAAATTTTATTTTTGGTTACTTCTGAACATGAAAAATTTCAATTTTACCTTGAGAATGACAATCATTCCTGGTTGGTTGCCATGCAAGGTCTTGCAGTCCCTTCATCTTACTAAATTTTAATTATATATTATTTACAAAAATCATATAAACCTAAGGAAAGGGTATTAGGATGTAATGAACTGAAATCTCCAGGTTACTTAAATGCTGCTTCGACTCTTGCCCTCACATTTCTAGTCATGCTGTCTACTCTGTGAACTGATTCTGAAGTGAACAGGATTTCAGATAGCCTTCAGGAAACCACACTTCTACAATGTAATAGACATAAGTGATAAAATACAACTCTGGGAGAGGAAAGCCAGAGAGAACTGTGGAGGAATTCCACTATCTGGGTAAGGTACATCTTAATATTTAATACAAAAGTTTTCTTAGTTGCTCATATTAATTGATATCTCGATAGATATACTGTCATATGTGTTTTACAGAAAATATGCTCATATTAATGGTTTGATTCGGTGAAGATTGGAAAGAATGCTTCCCTTAACTTCCAATAGATTTCAGTTAAGTATAAGACCAGACCTTCAAAAATTATCAGTGCCTTAGCAGTGTGGTGGTTAAAATGTTGAGTTTTCTGATGTTGACTATGGGATTACTCCCACAGACAGCATACATAAGGAACACTCATTGAAACTGCTGACTCATTTCAGAGTGGATAATAATTTAAGTGAATTACCTTGAATTAACTGAAACAGATGTGTTCCTGGTCTTGGCAAAATTAACCTGTAAAAATTAAAATGAGTAAATTACTAGTCAGCTAACTTGATCTATAAATTTCTCTCCAGAGTAGTCTAATGGAAGTTCTGGGTGTAGGTTTGGGCTGTATGTTTAGCAGCTAATTTGCATCTTAGCTTGTATTTGCCTTNCCGATCTGGATAATGACACCATAGTTTGACTGCCCTAGAATGTACAAACATTGACAAAAAACTTTGCGTGCACTGTATTAAATGTGTTGACTGAAGCTGAAATTGGAAGAGATTGTATTCGGTATATAAATCTGTAGAGCATGGCCAGGTTTAGTCATAAATATGTAACTTTATGAATTTTATGACAGATAGTGAGAAACATGCCAATGAGTGATGCAATGTAGATTTCCAATTATTTTGAAAACAATAAACTGACTTTTTGGCATGTATTTATTGAAAATGTTTCATCATTTCTACTTGAAAAAATAGAACAGAGGGTGCCTAACTGGAGGTGATTCCTGGGTGAATAGCAAACTACTGTGTTCAAAATTCCAGTGGGAAAAGTATTACTTATGTTTGTCTTTTGCAGCAGGAATCAGTTCACTCCATTGTTTTGAAAGGAGGAAATATATTTCTCAATGCTCTGGTGGAAGGAATTTACTAACTTGGTCTGTCTCTGATACCAAATAAAAACTTTTGGAATTATAAAGAATTATCATTCTAATATGTTTTAAAACTGTATCAAATGACTGATAATACATAAAGATTTTTTTTTTCAGGGTGGACGAAAGAGGGACAGCAATTTTATTATCAAATCCAGATACTGACAGCTTTGTCATAAGATCACCTTCAACTTTCATGTGCTCTCTGGGAAATTGTAGAGCTTTGATGTTGAAGGAAATACAGCCGCCTCTTAGAGGGGAAAAGAGATTTATATTAATGAAGATGGGCTATGTAAACACAAGCTTATGTTTAGCTGTATTGCCGTGTCTCATAAAAAAGGAATCTGACTTATTACTGGAGAATTAAGGTTGGTGCAGTAGAGGTGTGAGAGCTGCTGCCTGTGAGATGTGCTGCCTGCCTGGAATGCTCTTCTCAAGGTCGGGCCACTACTTTCAAACTGCAGCTCAAAAGTTCTGGACTAATTAAGAGTCCCAAAT
>VZTT01032691.1:2059-18387 GCA_013400855.1 Buphagus erythrorhynchus | reverse complement strand
ATAATTTAGCAGACTTTCTTTGATATGTTACCACTGAGTTACTTTGCATATCTTACAAATTTGGTGAAAAACTCTACTGTCAGAGAGGTATTCTGACAAAAAGTCATGTTTCTACTGAAATGAATACACTTTGAAAGCATGTTACGTTTGATTATATATGTTTATCTACCCGTATACTTAAAATATAAAATATAAATTGAAAATGAAATGTTTATTTGAATTTTGATATGAAAATAACCTTCAAAAGTTGAGAATTAATTTATTTAATTATAGTGAATGTTCAAAAAATGAGAAATCATATTTTTAAACTATATGTTAAGGTAGGGATGAACCCATAGACATTCTTAAACTGTTAGACTGTGTTCTTATCTAGCACTACTAAACAAGTTTGTTTTTTCTTTTTATACTGTTGGAACTCTATATGCATGCAAACATGTCTTATGATTAGGTTTATTGCCTTAGGGAAAAAAGAATGAGTATTGGGTTCAGCAGCTGTAATCAAAAGCTTTCTGTTTTCAAATTTCTTGTGTGTGTATGTGTGTGTGTGTGTGTTTGTGATGTTGCCTAGTATATGGAAATATTAAAAAAATAGAGAAAATAATTTGAGGTTGTGTGAATTGTAACATTTCCTTCCTTTTAAGTCCAACTCCCTTGAAATATGCTGAAAAATGCTGCTGCAAGACTTTCAAGTGAAAAAAAAATCCGACTTTTTTCCAAAAACTAGGAGTAAGTTTTTCCAATTTGGGTTACCACTTATGCAAAGGAAAAGGTACTAGATATTAAGTTAAGCAAATGCCTTTTTCTCTAGAGTTTTGTAATAAAGAAAATCTATTTCCCCCTACATTTCTCTTCCAAATAAGTCTGAAACCATTACCTTCCACAAAGTATTGTGCCTTGTTTTAATCTCTGAATAGAATAAATAATGTCATTCATAATGCAGAAGTACCTGGTACTCTGAAGAAAGATTTAGTCAAATTATATATGCCCTTGAGTAATATCATGGAAATCACTTCAATAAAGATAACCTCTGTTTTTTCATCAGGGTATAAACTTCCACGAGGCTATGTAATTCATTCACTAAACTGCATGTTATATTGAGAGCAACCTGAGGGATCAAACGGATTATGCACTTGTCTGAGATTGCTTTCTGTTCTAATGCTAGTGCTGAGCCAAACTGCTTCCAAAACATGGAGTACCTCCACACTGAGGGTATTTGGAAACTCACTAGAAACCTGGAGAGGTGCCTTTTGCTGTTGGGTTGCCTGAGCTTATACTAATGGTCCTGGGCTAGTGGAAGTGCATAAGGTATGTAAGACTGTACAGAAATCATTAATATATGTATATTTTAAAAATGTAAACAGCCCATTTGCCTGCTTTTATTTCTGCATTGGCTGTATTTGTATTGCAATTTCTTTAACAATTCTAACAATTCTAAGTGATAAATCTTAATTTTGAATGCAGCCAACCAACCAAAAAAAAAAAAAACAACCTCCCATTGGTTATGAATTTTTTTCTTCCCCTGAGTAGAAAGGGCAACTTAGCTTATATGCATAACACCTTGCCTATGTAACAAGGAAAGGTGAATCAAAGTGCAGTTTTAATACACATCTGTTCTCTTGGTATTGTCATGTTGAGTATAACATTGTCACACTCTGCGTTTTCTATTTATCTCTTTAAAGGATGGGAAATTAATTAATTCGGGAAGCTTAAGTTCAGCCACACACTGTTCACATTCTTTTGTTGCTGTTATTAAGTACTTGACTTCTCTGCAAAAGCAGTAATGTGTTCTGCTTAAATTCTATTACAAGTCCTAGAGCAAGCCGTTTTCTGTAAGTTCAGAAGCTTTTTCTTTCTTTTTGTAAATGGAGTACTCTTCAGAATATACATTTTATAGGCATGAAAGGAGACCCGTAGAGCACTGACTGTCAGCTTTATGAATAGTTTTTTTCAGAACAGTGGTTTCATTAAACTATTACCAAAGTAGGGAAGAAATTTTTTTGTTTCCTCCTGCAGCTCTTAAATTAATTTTATAAATCCTAGATGAAATTCAAACAACATTCTTAATCTTCATTGTGAAGTTCTTCAGAGGTACAGTAACAGCTTACCCTCTGGAGCACTTGCATAAGGCATCAAAGCCCAACATCATGCCCTTGGTTTGCTTGAGCTGCATCAAAATTTAGCTTAATATTTTTGCATGTCTGGTGGTTAAACAAACTTTCTGTGTGTTGGTTCTTCTATACTGTACTGCACTTGGAGCCCTTGAAAGGTACTTTTTGAAGCTTATTCTAGTGCATTTTTTGGTGTCTGGTTGCATCATAATTCCTCCTCCCTGTTTATGACTGTTACACTTACCAAAGAGTGAATGAATTTTTATATATGTTTCCATTGTCCGTGGAGAAAATTGTCCATTCCATTCATAGCATAGTGAAAAACTTCCATGATGTATGATATAAACTGTTAGATCTTCAGCCCCACATGTTTTCCTCTAGTGTGTATTTTCTTTCTTCTGAACATCTGAATGTGTTAGACATCATGGAGAATATTTGGAAAAAAGAAAATAGTGAAGCATCATTAATTTTTTTCCAAATGACTCATTGTGCTTTCTCTCTTCTTGGAACAGTATGTTAACAAACTGATTTATGATTGTAGTTTAATGAAAATCTTAATTTCAATGAGTCATTTCAAAAGTTCTTGCAAAAGTCAGGAAGCCCAAGACATCAATCATTATAACTTTATAAATCATTAAATTTTATTCAGGGGAATTACAGATTTGCCTGTACTGCAGATCTTTGCCCCACATTATGTTTAATAATATTCCTCTGCATACTTTCCTTCTACTACAGATTTTATCATTTCAACAACTGCAAATCCTTAAGAGAAAAGATTTTATTTATTGGCGATGAGTCACTGGGAGACCAAAGAATTTAAATAATTTGTTCATAATTACAAAGTGTAACAAAGATTTATTTTGAGTACTTCTTTGACTGTCATTTTCCAATCACAGTGAAAACTTCCAGTAGAAATCAAAGAGCTTGGATTCCATAACACATGAGAACATGGATTTTTAACACTAGTATTAATCATATGCCTAAAATTTAAAGACAGAACAGATGATGTGAAAAATAAACAAGACAAGGGATTTTGGGATATGCAGAGTCCTGACATGACTTAGAAGGATGTCAGAGCAAACCAGCTTTCCATTCTGTCAACAGTGTTAATAAAGTTATTCCTAACTGTTCATTTCAAGCTGCCTGTTCACCCTATGACAGCTATTTTAACAGAAGATCAGCTGTAGTGACCATCTGGGAGTCTAAAACTATTCATTTGTTAGTGACCATGGAAGTTAATATCAAGATGTTAATAGTTAGATCACAGTTATTTTTCAGAATTACTTTGCCCATCTTTGTAGTAATATATGATCTATTAATAAACATTAATATATTCCAGTATAATAATAATAACAAAGATAGATGTATGTGCTGTGGAAATCAGTTTCTCTTCCTTAGGTAATACAGATATATGCTTTGTTTCCAACTGTAAATTTTAATTAAGGTGGAAGGAAGGCTGGATGAAGAGATAAAACATTGAAGTTGAAAGCCTGAATTGAAGGAGAAGTGGAATATGGTGATAAATAAAATAAAGAGCATATGTGGCAGGAATATTTTAATAGATATTATGAAGTAGACAGCATAAAGATTGAGGTGATATCGTCTAATGATTTAGCATTCCTGACACATGTATCTGGAAGAAAATGGTTCTAACGGGTAAGAAGTATGAAAAAAGAAGTAAAAATTGAGACATTTAGAAGCATAGAATTTGTCTTTGCTTTCTTGATTGAAGGGAAAGTCTTTTGATTTTCACTCCTCTGAGACCTGATTTAGTTGTTTTATAGGCATGAAGTTATGAGCAGTTGCAAACAAGGATGTAAAAAAAGCATATTGGACATCCTGAATTCGCTAATTTTAAGCATCATTCTTGAAAGTCTTGAAAATGAACTCAGATTTCATTGCTCAAATTTTTTAAAAATTAATAAAATTAGGAATCTGAAATTTTAGGATGCTGCAGAAATGCTGACTACAGCAGGATGAAAATATTACTGTTCGAAGACCAAAATAAATACAAGTTTATTACAATACAAGCTGGGATAGGATAAAGATATAATTTTTTTCTAGATGTTTTCCTGAAATAAGTAGAAATTACCTGGAAGAAATAATTAAAACACTCAGTTGAATACAAGAGGAAAATAAAAGGATATCTTGCCAAAAATTTCTAAGGTCAGGAACTAGTACTGTGGCTGCATGTGTCCAGTTTTACTTGTGAGTCAAGATGCAAATAAATGAACGTAAGAAGTTCAACTTCTGGGGCATTGACTAACTTGTGTGATGGTGTACTGCAACTCTAAGTGGAAATTACAAATTATCAATGAATGCCATGTTTTCAGATTTTTCGTCTCTATTCTTTTGTGTTTCAATATCATATTCTAATACTAATTAGATAAGGAAAAAATGCATGGTATTAGAAAGTACATTGTTATACACCAATGCCAGAAGAGATCAATAGAAAATAATTAATAAATACATAAATACCTTATTTACAAAGAACACAAATATATGCTTAGTGGATCTCTATAGAAACTACCTGAAAAAGCAGTTACTATACTGAGAATGAGAAACAGCTTTTTTTGAAATAAGAAATCTGCTGCAGTTTTTCAAACTCGTGTGGTCAGGTCCCTTTGTATATCAGCTGATACACACTCAAGTGTGACCAGTTTTACATGTTTCAGTCTGTTGCTAAATGCCTTATGATTGAAACACCCTTGTGACATGCAGAATGCATCCAGCTGTGAGATAAGTGTCATAATAAAGTGCCAGTCAAGGGACTTGAACTCTTGCCTCTTTCCCAGAAGACCAAACTGCCAGTGAAAAAGTAAGTAGAGTTGTCTTTGTATGTGCAGTGTGTTTGCTGGTGTGTGGATCTGTTTTTTTCTTTTTCTTGTTTTTTTTTATCGATTGGGTATGGTGTTTGCCCTGGGAATACAACCAAAAATCGTTTAATCTTTCTAAAAATCTATTTTACAATGTATTTCAGCTCAGTTACACTTTCCTGAATGATAAATTAAAACACTGTGTTCTAAACAAGCTGAAAGCTCCCCCTGCTGTTTCAGAGCATTAGGAGATGAGTCATCTCTTTAGATTTTTATTTAAAAGAAAAGACAAGATCAAATGCTTTAAACGAGCTATGGTAAAAAAAAAATGTTTATTTCAATGATGACATTTTTGGCTGATGAAAGGCAGAAGATAATATGTATGCATTAGTATTAAATTACTCTAAGAATCATGACAGAAAGAAAGAAGCTATTTCAGTTAAACTAAATGAGGAAAAATGTTAACTGTAAAATCCTTTTTTCAAATTACACCACTCCTTAACATAGGAAGGAATATTCAAGGTATTTGAGTCATTTATTGTTAAAGATATACATATATTCTGGTTAATGTCAATTAGCAATCTCTGAGGATTACGTTTTTGAGAATATTGAGTAGTTTATTGGAACAATACTGTATTCTATAAAAGGTGCTTGGACATAATCAGAGTTAAAACTTCCCTCCTGTCTTGCTACTGTGGTGAAGAAAAACATATACATATGTGGGATAGATGCCTTTCATTCTGCATATGAACAATGTGCTCCTATTATCCATAAAATCCAAAAATCAGTTGGTGGAGGGATACGTACAACTGAAGGGTAAATTTTGGAGCATATTTAGATTTAAGAATATAAAAAATATTTTGTAATGCATTATGTAAAAAGCATGCTGTGTTTGGACAAGGTTGGAAATTACACCTGTGCAATATAAGAACCAGAGAAATTGCATTGATGGGAATGAGAGGAAGCCATCTGAATTGTAGGCAGACAGAAGAAACAGTCTGGATCTTTAATTCTTTTTCTAATTCCTGTATTGTGCTTCTGATGTCTTTCCCAGGGAGAGTAGCATCACAATTCTCACTTTTCCTGTTTTTTATTCTCCTTGAAATGCTGATCACACATCACCATCTTGATACATGTCAGCCAAACATGTAACAGGATATTCAGGTCTATGTTGTTCTCAAATTGCGTCACCTACAGTTACCTGTGCTTGTCTTTCTGGTTGACCATCCCTGGTTGCCAGACACCCGCACAGCCATGCTCTCATTCCCCATCCTCACCCCACAAACATACATGAATGCTTTCCATTTATCTGTGAGCTCTACTTCCGAGGATCACCTTCACCTTGAATCTTCACTCCCGATTCCTCAACCTCCTTTCCTCCAAGGCATTTCTGGGAATGGGTGCCCGCGGTCAGCTCCTTTCTGTTGCTCCATCCTCCTCACACTTTACCCAACTCCAGTGTGAGACCTCTCCAGAGGCTGCAGTACTTCAGGATAAACTTGCTCCAGTACGGGTTTTCCACAGTCTACACTCTTTCAGGAAATATTCCCCTCCTCCAGCCTGGAACATTCCCGGTGTCCGCAGGCACAGCCGTGTCCGGCCGGGGTCTGTGTCTGGCCGCAGGGCCATCCCTGCCGGGTCTCTCCTGGCCCGTCCCTGCTCCCGCTGTCCCCTCGGGGCTCGCAGGGCTGTTTCTCGCTCGGTTCCCCTGGCTCAGCCCTGCCTGCCGGGCAGCGTTTTGCCCTCCCTTGCCCAGGCTTTCCCCGGGGCTCAGGGGCTCAGCCGTGCCCTGCGCTGGGGCTGCAGAAGATGAGTTGCGGAGTGCAGAGCATCCCTCTGGTCAGCTGGACTCGCCACCCCGGTGGTGTCCCTCTCCAACCTCCTGTATATCCCCAGACTTCTCACTTTGAGCAGGTGAGGAAGAGCAAGCACAGCTCAGCAATAGCTGGAACACTGGTACATTACCAGCACCCTATTGACCACAAATGCAGAGTGGAGGGATTGCTTCAAAGAAAGTGAACCCCAGAACTCCATCCCTTCAACCCAGTTATAGAATCATAGAATGATTTGTGTTGCACCTTAAGGAGCATCCAGTTCCACCCCTTCCTACAACCAGCAGGGACATCATCAACTAGATCAGAGCTCCGTCCAACCTGGCCTTGTACATTTCCAGGCGTGGGGCATCGACTACCTCTCTGGAAAATCTGTTCTAGTGTTTCAACATCCTCATCATAAAAAAACCTTCATTCTTATACCTAATCTATATCTATCTTCTCTCTATTTCAAGTCCTTATCTTCTGTCCTATTGCAACAGACTCTGCTCAAAAGTTTGTCTCCATCTTTCTTGTAGAGACCTTCCAAGAACTGAAAGGCCACAATGAGGTCTCCCTGGAGCCTTGTCTTTCTCCAGGCTGAACCATCCATCTCTCTCTCAGCCTGCCCTCATAGAAGAGGTACGCCAGCCCTCTGATAATTTTTGTGGTTCTCATCTGAACCCCCCCAACAGGTCCTTGTATTCCCAGTGCTGAGGATCTCATAACTGGACACACTGCTCTGGGTGGCATTTCACCAGAGTGGAGTACAGGGGGAGAATCACTCCTTGCACCTTCTGGCCACACTTCTGAGATGGCCCAGGATGTGCATGTTTGGCTTCCTGGGCACCAATCACACCTCTGGCTCATGTCCAGCCTTTCTTCCACCAAGCCCTTCTCATCCTGTCCCTATTTTATTCATGGTGAAACCTATTAAGTTCCAAGTATTCAGTTGCTTATACTTCCCTCTTGATTTTGGAATATGAAATCTTACCTATTGTGACACTACCAGGTTTCTCAAGGAAAGTGGGAAAATTTTAGAGTTTCTAATATCAGTCTCCGGTTACATGCATTTCCTATTTTAGAAATTTTTTGTTGGTTTTGGGATTTTTTTAATAGTCCTGATCCGATGTTGCATTCCCAGATTCTATTTACATCACAACAGAAATCTAGTTTAATTCTGTCAGGATTATTTTTAATAGCTCTTTGATTTTCAGTTCCCTCTTTTAAACTTTTTCCTCTTACAAGGTTAAGGGGTTGTGAAGTTCTTGCCTCCCCTCATTTGAATTCTGAGTGTTCACCTTGTCAGAGGTACTGCACAGTATCTTTTGTAACTTTGAATAAATCGGTAATACTATACTAATGCAACAAAACTACTTATAAGTACCCATTTGGCACATTGCCTTTGATTGATATGTTTTATTTGGTCACAACTGTCACATTAATACATCGTGTTATTGAATAAATATATAATGTCTTAAAAAAATATTACTGTTTGTACTCAAAATATTCTCTGTTGTTTTAAGAAGGAATCTCAAATCTCTTCGGAATCTTGCATAAAAAAAAATTTAATTTGGCTTAATTGACTTAACTAATAAAACTGTTTCATATTTAAGCTTGTCTAATATTCAGCACAGGATTCACTGATGAATAATGTAGCCCAGCTCCCTCTGAGGCACAGTTCCTTCTTGAGAATATTTTGGTGCTGTGTTTTTCTAGTGTTTCTCTCATCTAAAGACATCAGTTAAAGTGAAAACTGATACAGAATTCCAAATTACAGTTTTTCCTCTGCTGTTTGAGATTTCTACTTGAGTTCTTCAGCTGCAGTCTGTGAGTTTTTTAGTACATCAGGTCTCTAATAAGGGTTTTTACTCCTGCTGTTATGTGTAACAGTGGTGGGTGAAAGGTCTGTTTTACATAAGAATTTATAAAAATATGAATGGTTTATGTTGGCAAGTATTCATTATCCCAAATAGAGGCTGTACAATCCATCCCCTTTATTTATGTATTAACATTACCCTCATCATCACTGCATCTGACTACTTCATGCTTATTACATTATTTTATTTAACAAAAGTTACAAAGAGGGAAACTATTACCATAAAATTAGAAGCATAGGATTCCTTAGGTTGGAAAATATCTTTAAAATCACCCTTAAGTCCAATCATTAACTCAGCACTGTCATTCCAAAACTAAGCCACGTTATTAAGTGCCACATCTACATGTCTTTTAAATATCGCCAGGAATGGTGACTCAAACACTTCCCTTGACAACACTTTCAATGAAGGGGTGAAACTGTTACAGAGAGGAATTAAGTCAGGTATCCAGGAGAAGTTTCAAGGGAACAATTGAAAATATAGTCAGATGTAGATTGAATAGAGCTAAGCAGCTCGTTATTGTTTCAACAGATCAGGGTTGGGTTTGGCTGTTTCCATATGAAGATTGACTCGTAGGCTGTCCTTGCTCCCTTCTGCCCAAGAGCACCTTCTATTGTCTTCAACGAAAAATCATCCAAAAATGCTTAAAAAAAAAGAAAGCTAAGCTAAAACTCAAGATTTTATCTGTAGATAGTTAGGAAGCATTCTTAAAATCTGGCACTGTAAGATGCTAGCTGGTTAAGAGAAAGCCCTCAGTCTGTGGCTCAAGTGATTTAACAGAAAAACTGACTGAGCCAAGGCTAAGATCTATCTGCCAGCTCAGGATAAGGAAAAATAAGACCATGTTAGTAAAGCTAAAAATCAAATTATGCAGATATCAGATTGTTAGTAATCTTTGCTTTAAAGTCATTGCTGTCATAAGTTCTGTAAATTCTCATAAAAAATGATAACATTTTATTTCCAGTAGAAGGATTCCTGCAAGACCTTTGCAGAACATGTAATTCTTTTCTGTATAGACTAGGAGATGGATGAGAAGTAGAAATTATTTCTGCATCTTATTTATTTTTCACAAAATTTTAACTTAAATTCACCCTGACAGCCTTACCATTTCCTCTCTATGGTTTTTTTTCTGACATTGGTTAACTCTTTTATTCTTGTGAGTTTTGCATTTACATATGAATATATATATTTATTCATATTTATATATGCATTTGTATATGAACAGAGGGCAAATTAGAGTTAATATTTTGATGGATCTGCAAGGGAAGAAGAATGAAACACTCTACCTTTTATCATAGAAAAATAAAGCTCCAGAAACATAGTGACATGACAAATACTTATATAAAGTTATTAAAATATACAAGTTAAAGCTCCTGTCTTTGACATGTTGATCAAAAGGGTGAGAGAGAAAAACTGATCAATCATATAATCATAAGTTCTTTTTCAGAAATAATCAGTGCAAGATAAATGCAACAAATATGGCCTGATGGGCTGCTAATAAAAATGATTTAATGACCTTGAAGCTCCCAAAATCCATGTTGGAATGACAAGAAAATGATACAAATATCTAATTTTTCAGCAGATGAAGACCAGCATTAGGCCTAACTGGCTATATTAAGATATTTCAAGTTTCAATGTTTTGGGATGAGCACCTATAAATATGAGAAGATATTCTTTGTTTAATAAGGATTACCAATTGTAATTTCAGACACAATAAATAAAATAGTTTTCTTTTATTTTTTTTTCCAAATATATTTTTCAGGATTTTTATTGTTTATTTTGATTTATGCGTTAAAGCATTACGTTTTGGAGGAAGACCTGGCTGCTTTTGTAGTTGTGAATAAAAATGTGCAACTACATTGTTAGAGATGCACCTTGGTCTGAAGGGTGTCAAAAGAGCACATTATGGGAGAATCTGCCACTGAACTGCTTTGAATTATTTTATTTTTGCTATGAGTGCGGATGGCATAACAATGGGAAAAATTCCACAGAAAGAGAAAAGGAAAATTCAACCCCCAACAGCGGACAATGTCTCTGTGCCATTGTCATAATTGATATTACATTAGAAAAATACTTGTTTCCTTTCTTTTTCAGAATATTAAGCTGCTATGCACCATTTCAACACATAATGAGAATAAGTATATTCCTATTGATAATGTATTATGTTGGAATTTGGGAGGCCTAGGTCTTATTGAAGACTGATGGTGCTTTTTTTAAGATTTAATTCAATTTTTTTGTTGTTTTCTGAGGTGCTAGCAAACTTTATAAATAATGAAATATTACTATAATTCTGTTTCCATGGATTAAAACTGAATTTCTTTCTCAGTCATTGCTTTTCTTATTCCATTTGTTCATGCTTAAAATGTGCCTGCACAAATCTTTATATTAATTCTTAAAAGTATAATGATCCTAAAAATTCCCCATATTGTAGCATGTCCCTGGAAAAAAAAAAATGCAACTTTTTTTAGGGCTCCTGGACTCCCAGCAGTAGCAAACTTTTCAGTGGTTCCAGTGACTCTCATATTGCAGCATGTTTTCACCAGCCTTATTTGTGTATACTGGAGGATGGAGAAAAACGAGATGAGCACCCCTATCAAGCAGATTTATTTTCAGTTTATATATATGGACAGATGGATTGTGGCTATGACAGTGATTATTAAGAAAATGCTTTTGTTCGTAAAAACAATATTTTCCCAGAGGAAAAGTACACTTAGTGACTGTATCCTCAAAATTCTTATTACTAAATTAAGATTACTGATCTGATACTGCTAGAGGAATTTTGCTGTCATCCAGTGATATGAAATGGAGATATTTTCCAAGGTCTTAGGTGAGGTCCCCACAAACTCAGTGCATGCAAAAATGTTTTATTTTTTACCATTGCTAAAAATGTTTTTTTACAGTGGCATTTGAAAGGTATCTTTCTCCTCTTTTGATGCCTGTGATATCAACTCTCAATTTATCTCACATTTATCCTCTGAGGCCTATATCCTCTACCCTAATAATCGCCCTTTAGGTATTTTGAAACAGTGCGATGAAGAATATCTGTGCTTCTTGAAGATTTTCAATGTCCATTATTTAGATGTCGACCTTTGCTGGACAAGTGGTGCTAACCAAGCTATTCTATTACTACCCCTCCTCCACTGGACAGGCAAAGAAAAATACTAAAAACAGTGCTTTGCTGGAAACCTCTGATTATGTGAAAAATCCATGCAAAATAAAGTTTTTTTGAGAGATTAGAGTTGATCAATTTTTCTTGCCAAAGTTTAAACCAAAATATTGTTTTGAGTAAAATTAAGTTTTCTAGAAGTTTTAATCCATTTTGAAAACATGATCTTCTCCTTTTATTTTTCAGAACTTCAAACTTTATTTCAGTGCAAAATTCTGACAAAGATCAAATTGCTGTTTGCACAGTGAGCATTTGGGAAACTTTCTCTTAATGCTGAAGCATTTTCAAATGAGATTCTTTTCCGTTAAACTCAGTGGAAAAATGCATAACTGGGCAGCTCTAGAGTTTTAAATGTAAGGTGTGGAACTTGATGCTTTTCCATGTAAGTTTGAGTCTATGCCATCCTAGGAATGGCATTAGACTGTGATAGTTATTTAGCTGAATGTTTTCATTAGATCTGACAACCTCTTCAGATGTAACATGGCGTGTTCAGTTAACGACATATTTTGATAGGGACGAATGGTACTGCTAACCTGAATAGCTCTGCTGATTTTTCATGGTTTCCTTTTAGGGAGAGGTAATGAATAACAGTCTTCTAACCGAGGACAGCAATTGCTTTTAGACATTTATAAAAAATCACTTGGAGAGCTGAGAGTTAAATTCCAGAGATGAGAGTACCAAAAACTACTTCACTTATTGCTTATCAACGTCTCACTATTGACTTACTGCTTTTTCAAACAAGCAGTGAAGTAAATCAGTCATTCAAAGCACCACATAGTTTCTAGATATTTGTGTGAGGATGGAAAATTATTTGAAACACATGCACATGCATTGGAGGACTTGACTGTTCTCAAGTGGATTCAATAAATTTTGATAGTTTGGTAGGAAGTGAGTAGTAAAAAGAAAAACAAAGGGTTATTGAGGCCCTAGAATTAAATAGAGAAGGTTATGTTTTAGCAGGGGTCTAAGATAGCTATGTTAATTACCAAAAATACTTAGAACATGAAACATCTTGTTCCATCTTTCATTCACCTTCCTAGCAAGTGATAATTGTTCTTGATCTCCACGCTATCCTAACAGTTAAGCTCTTTAATGTCAACCAAAAGCATTCTTAGCTCTTAGCAAGCACTTGTGAGGAGATGTGTAAAATATCTGTGATAGCTGTGGAAAAAATCCCTCATTACAACTGTAGCTATGAATCTGATAATGCACTTCCATAATATAGTACTTAACCTGTTTTATACATGGAGATTTCAGGGTAGCATTTATAAGTCCTTGAATTAGTCACCTGAAACTTCATCAACTCTTTGTATTCTAAAGATAAATATTATGCTGGTGGCGTATTTTCTGAATGTTCTATTCCTGTACCTCTCACTGTAGATGCAAAGCTGGAATAAGTACCTTCTTTTATGTTTAAAGAAACTGTTATTGATTTCTTGTTCTTACCTTCCTTCTGGTTTCACAAGACAAGTGAAAAAATGGCATGGCTTTGCTCTTTCAAAGATCACATAGCTCCTCTTGATGCCTTGAGAGGCTATCTAGAACAGAGGCTGGACATTGTTAAAGGAATAAAGCAGGTATTTATTAAAAGACCTTCAGAGGATACACCTTGGGCCGTGGCTCCACCCAAGATGAACAAATATATACTAATGCAGTAAAGAAGCTGAAAAATATGAAAGCTAAAATTTAAGGCATCGCTCTGATGCAACATTTCTATTATGCTGAATTCCTGTCCTCAATAGCGTGTTCTCATTTCTTGTGTTCTAGCAGGGACATCACACAGCATAGTGCAACAAAAACACCTCACTTACAAAATTTTAGTATTAAGCTTTGTGGTTTTAAAATGCAAAGGAGGGTTGTTTATCAGTCTAAATTTTTAATTTGCTTATTTCTTCTAGGAAAAAATGAATGTTGCCTAATGAAGGCAAGAACTGTTACTTGCATGACTTGAATATGATTCTGCATGATATAAACAAGCTTATTTCTGCAAGAGTCTGTTAGAGAGAAATGTGTAACTAAAAATTCTGTAAACTAGGACACAGTAATGAAAAATCTTCACGGTTCCAAAATACTGGATTTGAATAAGCATACAAAAAATTAGAATATGTAAAGCTTAAGTCCTTGTCGTGTTTTCTTAAAATCTATCCTTTTGATTGTAGGTTACATGTTTATATCTGATGTAATTTCTAGTGTACTGATTCAATCTCCATATCCTAATGCACAGTGTTATAAAACCCTGAAGATTCAGTGGTAAATGGAAATAATTTGATGTTGATAACACTATCATAATTCAAAAATTGTCCAACAGAGAGATACTAATGTTCTGTAGGTATAGGGGAAACAGGTAACTTGGTTTTGTGCCACAGACTGAATAAACATGCAGTGGCATTGAAATTGTTGTTTGTGAATAGATTTAATCATTGCAAATGAGTTATGCAACAATTGATAATAGAAAATTGCCAATTGCTAGATGACAAGAGCAAAAAACCCAACAAAAACATTAACACCAAAATCCCTCACCCCCAAAAAAGAAAAGAAACTAAAAGTTGTGTAATAAAAATAAATTTAGCATCAATTTGCAATTTCCTTCAGTATGTTTTATTTAATTTATTTTTTATCTNGTTTAGCTTTGGCAATGTCTGCCTGTTTAGGCATCCAGTGCTAGAATATGCAAAACTAGGGAACAGCTAAACAATTTAAAAGGAATGTTCAAGCCAAAAGTATATTTTTAACCAACTGGATTTCAGAGCTGTTTCAGAGATGCATAGAATGACTAGGCTGGAAGGGACTCTAGGACCATCTAGTTCCACCTTCCCTGCCATGGCCAGGGACACTTTTAACCAGATCAGATGGCTCAAAGCCCCATCCTTGAACACTTCCAGGGATTACACACACACACAACTGCACTGGGCAGCCTTCTTCTGGTGCATCACAACCCTCAGTAAAGAATTTCCTCCTGAAATCGACTCTAAACCTACCCTGCTAAAGTTCGAAGCCATTCCCCGTTGTCCAGTCCCTACATGCCCTTGTACAAAATCCCATTCCATCTTCCTTGTTAATCCACTTTAGGCACTGGAACGCTGCTATAAGAATTTATTGTCTACTTGCATTTCCTTCCTGTATCATTAAGGACTACCAAAACATGTTTTCTGACATATTTTGTAGACCAGTTTTAGCCAAAAGTGGATAAACACAATAATATTATTGGGAATTTATGATCTGTCATGGTTTAGCCCCAGCCAGCAGTGGCTCACTCACTTCCCACCAGTGGGACTGGGGAGAAAATCAGAAGGGCAAAAGGGATAAAACTCATGGGTTGAGGTAAAGAGAGTACAGTAGGGAAAGCAAATGCTGTGCACATAAGCAAGGAAAGACAGGCAATTCATTCACCACTTCCCATGGGTAGGCAGGTGTTCAGCCATCTCCAGGATGTATTCCATATGTAATGGTGACTTGGGTAGACAAAAGCCAT
The DNA here is from genome assembly GCA_013400855.1 of Buphagus erythrorhynchus. Classification (NCBI taxonomy): domain Eukaryota; kingdom Metazoa; phylum Chordata; class Aves; order Passeriformes; family Sturnidae; genus Buphagus; species Buphagus erythrorhynchus. The sequence goes on along the minus strand of VZTT01032691.1, from coordinate 3,137 downwards.
CACTCCAAAGGTGCCTGTTCCCCCACCCTTTCTTTCTCTTCCCACCACTTTACAAGATCTGGAACATCCCTTTGGTCAGTTTGGGTCATTGTCCTGACTGCGTCTCCTCCCAACCTCCCAAGCACCTCCAACTTCCTCATCAGTGTGGCAGTACCAAAAGCAGAAAAGGTCTTGGCTCTGTGCAAGCCCTGCTCAGCAATAACACAAACATCTTTGTATTATCAACCCTATGTTCAGCACAAATCCAAAATATTAGTCCCACACCAGCCACTGTGAAGAATATTAACTCTACCCTGGCTGAAACCAACACATGATCTTATACTAAGCAGCTGTATCTGTACTCTAAAATTCAGTGATACCAGCGAGCACCTCCTTGCTTCACATATGACTTGAAAGAAAAAAATTCACTTGATTTTATTTCCTACAAGTGAGGTATGGAGAAACTAGAGGAGAAAGACTTTTTTTTTCTTTCAATGACTTCTGAGGGCTGAGAATCAGTTATCACTCAAAGAAGTGGTAGTAATGGACTTTGGCACAACATTTAAAATATTAAAAACAGAATGGAGAAGAAAAGTGCCAGTGAGACATGCTTATCACTGTGCCTGAAGTCACATTCCTGCATTTACTGTCTTAGTCAACATAACATTATTTAAGGAAGACATACAAGGAATGCAGAATTGATGAAAAGGTGCAAAAATTGTACTTTAATTATATGCAGCCTAAATCACTCTATGTAATGCACGTAAATAACAGTTTCTCCCAGCGACTGCATATCAATAAGATTATTTGAAATATTTTGTCATTATTAATATTTTAATGGCTTCACATTCATTCCTTTTGAATAGATCATAAATTCAAAAGGAAATAGCACTACTTTGGTGTTAATCTCTCTAGTTAAAGCTCATATAAAATGTCTTTTAACATTTACAAAATGAGATTTATGTTTTTGCAGACCAACAAAAAGGCTTAATTTTTCTGGTGTTCACTGAATAACACTATCCTGTTCTGTCTTCTAGGATGCAGTCTTCTAGAGAATCAAAAAGGAAAGCAGGAGTATTTATAGCTATACTATGAGCTT
>VZTT01032690.1:0-15938 GCA_013400855.1 Buphagus erythrorhynchus | reverse complement strand
CAGGGCCCAGCCTTCTTTAGCACGGAGCTGGCAAAGGAGGAGATAGCAACTGGTGGGAAGTCCTGGCTCGGTCTTGGGAATGATGTTAATGAACATTTTCCATGAACAAGCTTGGCAGGAGGAGATGGAGGGTGGGAGGAAAGTGAAGCTGGGTCACTGGGCCAACCAACAACCACCCACTGACCGTATGGGGTGGGAAGAAGAGATCCCACCCAGCCTGGCATTCCTGGCTCCTGGGCAGCAGTTTGGCCAGGTTGAACTTCTCAAGTATCTCCAGGCTTAATCTCACCCCCTGCTCCTTTCCCAGTGCTGGGGGACAGCAGGTGACAAGGGCTGGACTTTGATGATCCTTGCGGGTCCCTTCCAACTCAGAATATTCTGCTATTCTGTGAAGAGGTGACAAAGTGCAGGAGCATCTTCCCATCTCCTTGGGATCCATGCCCATCCCTCTATCCATCATGATGGAGACAAATCCCACCAACCAGACCTTCAGGGGAAGGGGAGCATTAAAATCCCCAAAACTCAACTGCCTGGAGAAAACTCCAGTGTTTTCTACTTTTTAAAGCCCTCTCGAGCATCCATGCAGCTTTTGCCAAAGCTACTCCAGGTATCTCCGTGGCCAAGCAGTGGGATTAATGGACTGGATGGATGTCAGGCTGTTTTAATGTCCTTCTAAGTGGCTGTTGGGAAGTGATGGCTGGAGGTGTCGGAGCTGTTTTGACACCACTCTGAAGTGACAGCCAGTAAATGGCTTTTTTCCGACGGCTTTTTTATAATTGGGTGCAGATGGAAACAGCCTTGGGGAAAAAAAAATTCCGGCTCCCTGTCATTAAAACCTGGAGGACAATACATCCGAACATCATCCAGACTGGAATAATGATGGAGAAATTTAACTGATGTGGTTATCTGAAGGAATTTGCTCCAAAACAGGTTTCTGCCCTCAAAACAGTTTGCCCAGCAAAAGGGATGACTCCTGATGGTCATCTCCAAACGATCAGAGGGATTTGGGATCTAAAAGCTTTCTAGGATCCACTGCAAATCCATAAACCCTCTCCTTTGGTATTTCCAGGAAATAAAACAGCATTTGAGCTAAAATACCTCTGGAGCTGGAACAAGACCAGGATGGTGTTTTGAAAATCATTGGGAAAATCATATTTGAAAGGCAGCAAACAGCTGGGAGGGAATTCCTGCTCATGGCAGGGGGTTGGAACTGCATGGTCTTTAAGGTCTCTTCGAACCCAAACCAGTCTGTGATTCCAGGATTCTGTGGAACAATGGCACCACCCANCAGGATTCTGTGGAACAATGGCACCACTCGCTTGGTGTCATCTGCAAACTTGCCAAGATGGCACCCAATCCCATTATGTCATTAATGAAAGCATTAATTAGCATTGGTCCCAGTACAGACCCTTGAGGGACACCCCCTTGTCACCGGTTTCCACTGGATATTGAGTCACTGGCTGTAACTTTTTGGACATCCAGAAGGTGAATTCCAAACCCAGCATTCATCCTTTTGTGGCAATGCCTATGGAATTCAACCATCCCCTGCACTGCTTTGAGGAACCCCATTTCTATCAAGGACCTCCACAATCCCATTGATCCCAAAAGCCACAATGGAGCCACTTTCACATGGGCTACTCACCAATGGCAATTCCCAACCCCAAATCATCACAGCATTCCCAAAGGCATCATCTCCATCAAGGATGATGGGGCTCCACCACATGCCTGGTTCCAGGTGGCTCAGGTGGCTCAAGTTGAGGGAGGTGATGCTGCCCCTCTACTCAGCACAGATGGGGACACATCTGGAGTGCTCTGTCCAGTGCTGGAGACATGGAACTCCTGGAGCAGGTCCAGAGGAAGACAAAAAGGATGATTAAGGGACTAGAGCATCTCTGAGAAGTAAAGGCTGAGGGAGGAAGCTGGGGCTGTTCAGCCTTGAGAGGAGACACAGCTGAGAGGGGACCCCATCCCCATCTGTCCCTGTCTGAAGGGAGGGCTCAGAGCATGGGTCAGGCAATGGCACAGGAGGAACAGGTAGGAATTGATCCCAGGAATTTCCACCTGGACATGAGGCAGAACTTCTTCCCTGGGCAGTGACCAAGCACTGAACAGAGACCGGAGAGGGTGTGGAGTCCCCCTCACCAGAAATATTCCAGAACCCTCTGGACACCCTCTGTGCTGGGTGCTCTGGGATGACCCTGGTGAAACAGGGAGCTTGGACCAGATGCTCCATTCCAACCTGACCCACTCTGTGATCCTGGGAATCACCCATTGCTCACGGGATGTGGGGATTTTCCGACAGAGAACAGATCAGATCAAAGGGAGATTCCAGACAAGAAGCAAAAAACCAATCTAATGGGTTTTGTGTTCATCTCTACAGAAGTTCAGGTTGAAATCAGGAACTCTCTCCCTCATCACTACATTCCTACTTTAGAGCTCTGATTCTGTGGCTGCTCTTCTCCCAGACTTCCCAATTTTCATATTCTGTGCCCCACCTCCTTCTACAAAGATACTAAAGTGTAAGAAAGAGAAAAAACTCAGCCTGGGATTTATCTTGGTGCTGTTATCAACAATCCTTGGCTATTAAGCAGTTCCAGTTCATTCTGATAAGCCTCATCTTTAAAGTAAGGATCAGAATTCCATTGGAGATGCTACAGTTAAATTAAAGGAGCAATAAGAACCCTCATTATCCCATTACAAACTACGAGATACAACTGGAAGCCCACAAGATTTCCATAGAGATACACAGATAGGATTGGCCATGGAAGAATCCTGATTGGTTTTAAACCTCTTCTGAAGGTTTACAACACTACAAAGTGCTACCAGTGGGAAGATCCCATCACCACGACTGAGATTTATCATTTATTATCAGCAGCACTCATTGCCCAGAGGATGTGGACAGGAATTCAACATTCCCAGCAAACCAATGGGATGAACCTGGAGAGATTTCAGCCAGCTCAAATTCTTCCTGGACACTACTGATGACCTTAAAAACAGCCCCATTACCCATCCTACACATTCTTTATTTTAAATAGAAATTTCACTTACTCATCAGTTTGGTGACTGAAGATTTCTGCTACACATTATGGGGGGAAAAAACAAATCCCAAATCAAGCTCCCAGGAAACATCTGTCAACTAAAGCCAAAATTAAGGATAAACAAAATGAAGTTGCTTTTGTAGTTGATTTTCATACAGCTGCAGTGGACTATAAAAGAGCTATCAAAGGCAGAGCTCTCCATCAGCTATTTCCAAATTATTACAGAATCAGGGAATTGTTTAGGTTTGAAAATCCCATTCCCCCAGGACTGCCAAGGCTACCACTAAGTCATGTCCACAAGTGCCACAGCCACAAGGTTGGATTGTTAAATCCCTCCAAGAATGAGTATTCCACAACTTGCTGGGTCAGCCTGTGCCAGGGCTGGATAACTCTTTGTTCAAGAGTTCCTCAAGGAAAAGCCAAGTTGGTTGGGAGTCAACCTGGGATCACAGGAGGGGAAAAAAAAAGACCCAGAAACACCAAGATCTGATGGCTGTGAGGAAAGGAAAATGCTGGTTGAACCAGAAAAACCAGCTGAGATCAGAAAGCATGAACAGTGTTGAACTTCACATTTCCATGATAAAAGATTAAGGAAAACAAGGATCCCAAGCTGCTGCTCTCCATCATTGGATAATTAGGAGAAAACCCTGCAGAAATTTAATATTTACTGTTGTAACACAGCTCATGTGGCTTTTTCCAAAGAAATGTGTTAAATTAAATGTATCAGACACACAGAATATGTTTCTGGTGGGAAACTGTTGAACTTCCACCAGAAAAGGAAAAAATAACCAAACACAAAAAAACACACAAGGACGAGGTTTCAGCTGAGAAAAAATCCCCCCCGTTTGGATTTTCTACAGCAAAATCAAGCAGCTGCCACTGCAAAAAAAACACCAAGCTCCACCTGGGGGAGGAAAATGATTCTTCTCAAGGAACCAGCATTTCCTCAGGCAGTGCTGCCCATCCCATATTTTTTACATGGATAAAGCGGAAATTAGAGCTTTGGTGAAAGCTGTTGGTCCAATAAAAATATGGATTTTACAAATAAGATGAGCTGGGATGAGCAGTCCCAGCACAGCTCAACCCTCCTGCCATGGCAGGTGCCCATGTCAAGCTTCACCATCACAAGGCTGGTTGTGCCAGTCAGGATTCCAGAGGGATGGGAACAGATTCTCCTCTTATCCATGATTTATTCCAGTACATCTCCCTGTGCCTTTCCAGGGAAGCCTCGTTGTTTAATCTCACTGTGTCTTACTGTTTAACAGCTCCCATGAGGGAACAATTTACCCACAGGCTCCAAGGCAGCCGATGGAAACAATCCGGAGAGAGGGATTTAATGCGGCTCTGGCGCTAATGGGCACGGAGGGGGAGAAGATTATTTAATACAAAACAATTTTCCAGATGCAGCAATGGAATTGAGTGGTTTGGGTCGGAAAGGACCTTCAGGATCTCATTCCAAACCCCTGCCTTGGGCACGGGCACCTTTCACTATCCCAGGTTGCTCCAAGCCTTGTCCAATCTGGCCTTGGACACTTCCAGGGATGGGGCAAGGCACAACTTCTCTGGGCAATTTCTGCCAGGGCCTCACCACCCTCACAGGGAGGGATTTCTTCCCAATATCCCATCTAAGTCTTCCCTTCTTCATCTTTGGTGCCTGGAAAGCAAATCCCAAGGCAGGTGCTCCTTGGGATCATCTATGGATGAGCTCTCAGCTCCAGGCTCTCAGCCACACAGAGAGCCCATGGTTTGCCATCAAATTTGCTTTGGGTTGGAAAAGTCCTTAAAGCCCACCCTGTTCCAACCCCCTGCCATGGGCAGGGACACTTTCCACTATCCCTGGTTGCTCCAAGCCCCAGCCTGGCCTTGAACATCTCCAGGGATGGGGCATCCACAATGCATCCATCCAGTATCTCCTCCTGCTTGTCCCTTGCTCTGGGGTCACGTCACCATGGACACTTCACTCACTGGTGTTGCCTCATCCCTCACACCCACCAGCCTCATCCCATCCTCTCCTAGAGAATTCCTCCTCCAAGTCCCTGCACAAGGCCCCATTTGGGAGCAGGGATGTGGAAACACAGAGGAGCTCTGACCATAGAGCAGCGCATGAAAACATCTCCGGAAAACCCTGGGAAGAACCTGCAAGAGGCCCCATTTCTCCCTCTCTTCCCACTTCCCTCTTGGGGCTTCCTCCAGCACACGTGGCCAGCCCAGAGGGACCTCCCACCATGACCAGGTCAGGGTGCCAGGGAAGGGCAGGGAGCTCCAGGAAAATTGGGACAGAGATCTCCAAGGTGGGAATCACTCTGTAGCTTTAAGGGACACATATGACGTTGTGTTTAGGGATGATCCCTTTAGGAAGCACAAATGGTGGAGGAACTTCCCAGCCAACCCAGGAACCTGTAGGAATGCTGGAAATCAAGGTCCTAGCTCTGCCACCAGCTCCCTTCTGGAAACAGAATCCTGGAATCATTTAGGTTGGAAAAGCTCTCCAAAATCATCAGGTCCAACCTTTGACTAATTAATTAATATTGGGGGTAATATTCCCTTTAAAAAGGATGTGATTATGGTCTTGTACAGGAGCTGTCCCCTGTCCCCAAGGGTGGATTTAGACCTTCTACAACCCACATTCTTGAAAAAAGGACTTGGGATGCAAAATTAAAGCTTTCTCACTTAATTCTAAACTCCTGTTGAAGCCAGAGTGGGTCAGTCCTGACATTATTTGTACAAAGAGCAGATGGAATTACAGCCCATGGAATGGGTCAAAGGTGGATCAACTTGTCCTGAGAATCCTGCAACACATCCTAGGAAGTACTTAAGAGACAACACTGACAATGACACGTCATAAATTATGGATAATAATGGACATTTTTGATGGAGGTCTGCTAAAAATCAGGAATTGTGTTTGTCTGGGAGAGCACAAAGAGGAAAACACACTTGGGAGAAGAGCCCAGTGTGCCAAATATCAGCATGAAACAACCAAAATTCCTAATTATGGATGATCCCCATCAGAGTTTATCCACCCAGGATGCCCCACCGGAGTCTCACACCTTCTCATTCCGTGCTCTTTGTGCTTCAAACCAACATTGCCCAGACAGGGAAAGGCAGAACGAGGGAAGATTTACTCCCATCCTAAATAATTCACAAGAAAAGGGACTGCGCATCTTTAACAAGCCATCGTTTTATGAAGCAAGGTTAACATTTTTCCTTGATTCAGTGGAATATTATAAACTCTCCGGGGTCCATTTGAGGACTTTCTACTTGGAGCAAAGGCACGGACTCAGCACTTTTTATATTATTTAGAGAATAAAATTAACCCTTAATGGCCCAAGCTGGAATTTCTCCTCCCCAGTTAAATATGGCCCGCTCAGCAATTTCTCCCCATATATAATTACAGGCTGCTATCCATCATCTGGAGGAGAATGCTTTCCCGACATTCCAAAAGTGACGCCGTAAGCACTTTTCCTAATAGAATAAATATTCTAAATATCTCTTTTATATTTTCATTTAAATTGGAATATTTTAAAAATAATTGTCGGGACCCTGCCTGCGTGGTTGGCGCTGCGCTGGAGGGAGGTGGCAGGATGCCTGTGTTTTCCTTCTGAGGGAATGTTTATCCTGCATCAAGTCCCCCTCCACACGCTGCCACAAAAAGTAATTAAGCCCAGACTAATTTATTCGAGTTTCCCTCCACTGCTGATGATGTCCTGCTTTCCTTAAAACTCTCACTTTTCACTTTTTTTCCCTGGTTTTTGCTCTTTGGTGGTTTCTCCTCAGAAAAGGATGGGGAAAACACCAGATGGGGTTTAGTGGGACTTGACAGTGCTGGGTTTTGGAGGTCTTTTCCAGCCTAAATGATCCTAGGATTCCATCTGACATTGTGTTTGGATTTTGGTGGGATCTGAGTACCTACAGCTTCTCTTGGTGGGTTGTACCTCTGCAAACAAGCACTACCAGGATGGAAAAAAGAAGAGCCCTCTGAGGCACTCACAACTCCTTTGGACAACCTGTGCCAAGGACTCATCACCTTCACAGAAAAGAACTTCTTCCCAATATCCCACCTATCCCTGCCCTCTGGCAGTGGGAAGCCATTCCCCCTTGTTCTGGCACTCCAGGTCCTTGTCCAAAGTCCCTCTCCAGCTCTCCTGGAGCCCCTTCAGCCCCCTAGAAATGGTTCTGAGGTCTCCTCAGAGCCTCCCCTTTTCCAGGCTGGACATTCCCAGCTCTCACAGCCTGGCTCCAGAGCAGAGGGGCTCCAGTCCTTGGAGCATCTCCATGGCCTCCTCTGGACTCACTCCAACAGCTCCACATCTTCCTCCTGATGTTGGAACCAGAGTTGGAAGCAGCTCTGCAGATGGGGTCTCACCTGAGTGGGGCAGAAGGGCAGAATTTCCCCCTTTCCCACTGGTCACAATTGTCCAAGGATGAGGAGAAATTCCATTCCATAACCCATAACCCAGCTGGAAAATGGCAAAGAGGAGCCACGATTCCCAAGGGAACACCAGCATGGCCAACCCTCTCCCTTAGCCATGACACAGAAAGGTGAGATCCTGTGTGCTCCAAATTCCTTTGGAACAGCAAATGGCAGCTGGCTGCAAGCTCCAGAAAAGCTGCTCCATGTTACATTGGATACCAAAAGCTCATGGATGAGGTTGTAACTCTCCCCAGGGTGCACATGAAGTCCATGTAGGACTTCACTGCACAGATCCAGACCATTCCCAGGACCTGGAGGTGGCTCTGTGAGTCCCCCAGGCACAGCTGGATGCTGAGCTGGCTGAGCAAGGCTGGTTTTGCTCCTGAAACTAAGCCACAGGATTTAAGATTCAAGTTTTAACCCATCACAGAGCCAGTGTGGAAAATAAGCATTAATGCCTACAGATTTTCTAGGTAAAACAGGGAATCCTCAATATTTTCCTACATTTTTCATCTGTTTCAGTGAGGGGTTTTCAGGGCAGGTGTTTCCAGCTCAGACACTGATAACACCAACACCCCATGGAGGTTCTTACCAGGGAAGCACGTGGTTAAAGGTGCATCATGATGATGAGCCTCTGATTTCTTTCCCTTTTTTCCCAACCAAATCACTTTGGCAAAACCCTTTGGAAAAGCACAGGACTGTTCTTCATCATATCCAGGTGCTGAGCAGATTCCAGCTCATCCCTATGGTGCCTTAGCTGGTGCAGGACGCTGCTCATGACTTTGGCTTCTTCCCACAACAGCTGGGATAAATCCCTCTTTACCTTTTCTCCCATGGGACAATATCCTTTGAGGAAATCCTGGCACACTTCTGCCTTCCTGGACACGTAGACATGGCTGTAGGGACAATTGCTGTTGCTGCAGATCCCCTTTAAGTAGTAGGAACACACCGGCATCTGCAAGAGGAGGAGAAATCCGTCAGCATTCCCTAAACCCATGACTCGGAATCACTGCAACCCCCAGACCTGAAATAAAAGCGTGACAAACATAAAATAAATAGAAATCTTTTGCCAGCCACCAATCCCAGAGGTGTTTTTAGCTCTTCCATTGGTCTCCTGCAAGGCAGTTCCCTGGTATTACGTGTTCCTGGTGTTTGGATATGCAAGGAGCGAAGGTGCTTCCCTCAGCATCCTTCAGGATGCTGGACGGAGGGTAAAAAGCTGGAAACTGCCACCAGGAAGAAAATTCCCTCTGGACAGCATAGGGTAGGGACAGGGAAATGTCATAAATTCTGGGAACACCTTTCTCAAGGGATGATGCAGTGATGGAGATGGAAACAGCGGCATAGGGATCATACCCAGCCCAGCTGCAACCTCCCACAGGGAATTCTGGCCATCACAAAGGCCAGAACAGCATCCTGGGGGTGCTTCCCATTTGGCTCTTCTGTGGATAGGGAGCTGGCTGGAAGGGGGTTTGATAAAGGCTCCAAAAGGTGGTAAAAAAGCACCTCCACAAGGATTTTGGGGGGGCTGCATCATTCCAAGCCATTATCCTGGAATTCCCCAGGGTTGTGATGCCTGTCCCTATGCGCTGGAGGGATGCTCCAGGAGGGAGTGAAAGGAGGAGGAGACCCCAGGCTCCTGCCATGAGCAATGGAGAAGGAGAGCAGCAGGATACATGGAGCAGATCCCTGATCCCGCGCTCCCGCGTTCCCAAGCTTCCGCAGCGCGACAGCCGATGGGGAAAACTGACAGAGCAAGGATTCTCCTCATCGTCCTCAAAGCACAAACTTCACCTTCTGCCAGCTGTTATCATTAAAAACAAATTACCAGCCTGCTGCCATATTTCAGCATCCTTAACTCACCGGCTACCGCCAGCAGCTTCCTGCTTCCCGCCCCAACCAGGCAGCTGCCGCCTGGAATGTGTGCTTCCCGAAGGTCTGGCTCCTCCTGCTCCTACATCCCAAATTTCCTCACTGCTCGGCATGGTATTGATCCTCCCATTCACCAGCAGCATCCTGGTCCCACCAGTTCAAGCATCCCCAAGTAATATTTACAATCCTGCAGTAAGTACGGCTGGGGCTACCCGGAAAAATCCCTTATCCCTGAAGGGCACATTAAGGGTTGAACTAAATTGCCTCACTGGAGGCCGAGAGGAAAGAAAACAAAGGGTGCTTTAAAAGAGGAGAGTTTATTTTTAATTGTCTTTTAACTGCAGACATTAACATAAAGGACAGGGCTCTGGGGCGATCTTTGGCAGTGCTGGTGGTGTGACCGTAAACGATTCCCTTAATGTAGTTTTTGATATAGAGCCCAAATTAGCTCTAATAAAAAGGGATAATAAAGGCAGCTCTCCGACAAAAATAAACTCCTCCTCGCTGTCAAGCCTGAGCCATTATCAAGAGGAAGCAGCGCTCTCATTTCAATTAACCTTGTTTGCACCCCAGCACGTCCACACAAATAACAATAACATTAATTCAAGGCACTGGGGTGCTGCGGCCGCCTTCGACAGCTTTGACTCTCTACAAGCTCTGGAGGCAGCAGCTAAATGAACCTGAAACTCCACGTGAGCCTCCAAATTGCTCACAACTGAGTTTTGAAGCTCTATTAGGGAGAAAAATGCTGATTCTTTCCGAGTTCCTCAAGGGGAAAAGCTGTTGGAACAGCAGCGGGCGGCTTCTTGAGTCCTGGCCTCTCGCAACCTTCGCTTCCTTCAGATTTCCTGGTTTCCCCCCATTGCTGGGATGTGTCAGTGGCTCTGATCCATTATGGAAAAATTCCCTGTGTGTCATTTCAGTGGGTGCTTCTCACCAAAGGCTCTGCCTGAGTTTTCTGTGGGGCAAAATTCTTTGAACTGTGAGGCCCTGGCACAGGATGCCCAGAGAAGCTGTGGTTGCCCCATCCCTGGAAGTGCCCATGGCCCGGTTGGATGGGGCTTGGAGCAACTTGGGATAGTAAAAGGTTGAAGAAGAAGAGCTTTCCCTCTTCCCCAGGCTCTTTTTTCCATCACCAGAGGGTGATGGAAACCACTGGAGTTTGGATTTGCAAAGCTCCGCAACAATCTGGAGCCATCCTCCATTCTGGAGACCATTCCCTGCTTGGAGCAAGGGGTTTGCTGCTCTAGGATGGGGGAAAGCTCCCTGCTGCTGTGACAGGTGAATCCATGCAGTTTTCCATAGAAAACAGTGATTTTTCCCATAGAAAATAGTAATTATTCCCATTTTTCAGTGGGGAAACTGAGGCACAGGAGTGCACAAAGGCTGAGAAACGGTTTTGTCCTGAAACCAAGAGCCAAGCCCTGTGAGCCTTTGATCCTTCACCTCCTGGATTGGACATCCCATCCCAGTAAAATCCCACCAAGGTGCGATACACAGCAACCTGAACTTTCTCTGATGAGGAGATTTTGGGGTGTCCCTCTCCAACAACCACAAAGTAAAATCGATTGGACCAATGAAATCAGGAATCCCCAAACCACCACATCATCCCACACGGAAAAAAAAGCATGGATATTATTAAAACCTCAACTCAGCCAAAAACCAACCATGCACAGTCCTTCACCTGAAAAGGTTGGATTTACTCCAAAAACTCCATGAGCAGGAGGAAAACTGCTTCCTTCCTCTGCTGAGTGCCTTCACCTGCTTTTCCCAGCCCTGATAAATGAGGGAAAAGCCACCTTTGCCAAGAATCACCTGGGTTAACAGAGAGCTCTGGGACTTGGAAAGCAAAGTTGCCTCTCGCTTTGGGAAGCAGCATTCCCGTGACAATAAATCACCCTGGAACAAGTTTGAACTCCATGGAGGAGGTTGTTTCTCTTCCAGCTCTCGCTGATGACAAGGTGGCAAACAGGGAGACCTTTGAACCACCCTCAGGGTGGTTAATCCTGTGAAAAATAATTCCCCTTCCCAACAGAGCATGGCAGGAAAAACGTGCTCTGAAAGCTTTTCAGAGCTGGCACTGCCTGCTTTGATTTTGGTTTGTTAATTAATGATTCATCTTGAGTTTAGGTGATGCTTCCTTAGCTCAGGATAAAGGTGAGATGGGCTGAGGCCACTGCATCCCATGGGATCCCATCCCAGGGATTCTGTCCCCAAAATGTTATTGGCAAACAGCTCCTTGACATGGTCACTCCTTTCTAACTCAGTTTTATTACCACAATATCACTGTTATTCTTCTCAAACTGGTGAGGTGCTGCTAAAGCTTGAGTTTTCCATCATCCTCTATTTATTCACCCAAAACAGAGCCCAGAAGCCAAATCTGGAGGTCCTCCTTGAGGGACCAAGTGTTCCTGGAGGGGAAACTGAGGCCACATCTCCACCAGGAATTTAAACACACCAAGGAATATTGCTGGGTAGACAGACCACAAATTCATCCACATCTAACCATCACATTCTTTGGTGGATAAACCACCAACTGCAACAGCTCCTTGAGCATGTCCAGTTCCCAAGTTTTATGTAGGTATTTTTTCCCTGGGACAAAAAAAGACTTCACCACCTTCTGAAATTCTATTTAATTTCGAGTTTATGGTTCTGCGGATGGATTTCAATCCTTCGCCTCAGAGGTGCAGGCAGAGGGTTGCACATCGTTTACTTGGATGACAAGAAGTAGTTGGCCTCATTAATCACAATAATTTTGGATAAACCAACAGCCAATCCCAATGCAAAGCTTCCTTCATTCTTGGCTTCTTTATTTTTGAAGTCTGACGCAATTACAGGATGAAAAAAAAAAACCCAAACTGTCCTTTTTTCCATCTATCAATCCTCATCCTCATTCGTGCTCTGACATGCCACGAGCCAGGGAATGCAGCTGTCCCTGTCCCTGTTTTATGTACTTGTGATTAAGTGACTCTGAAGAGAAATCCATGTAAAAAACGTCTGGTGCCCCGTGTCTCATCCGGAGCGACTTCCCAGATAACTTATGAGCTCCCCATGGACAAGGAACGTGCCTCAGGCACCTCAGCATCCGTGCTGGAGTCTCCAAAGCCACATCCAAGTGGAGATCCCAGCCACTGAACACAGGCTGAGGTGCTAAATCATCACTGATAAACCCAAAATAAAAACCCTGGATTATTTTTCCACCTTGTGTAATAAAACCACAGAGCTCCAAATGCATCAAGAAGGTGGAAAAGAATGAACTCCAAACTTGTTATGCCACGGTTTCAACCTGATTTTGCTACTTGGTGTTTTTAGAATTGATTTTTATTAATTTATACCTCCCAAGTTATGTTTGTTCAAACATCCTCTGACCCCAGCACAGAGGGATTTCCAGGGAAATGTGATCTTATGGAAGTAGGGAAGGATTACATGCAACTAAGTGGACTTGATGATCTTGGAGGTCTTTTTTAGATCTCAAGACCTCACAGGTCTTTTCTAGACCTCAACCATAGGGTGGTGAGGCCCTGCCCAGAGAAGCTGTGGATGCCCCATCCCTGGAAAAAGTCAAGGCCAGGTTGGACGGGGCTTGGAGCAACCTGGGATAGTGGAAGGTGTCCCTGCCCATGGAAGAGGGGTTGGAATGAGATGATCCTGAAGGGCCCATCCATCCCAAGCCATTCCTTGGTTCTGTCATGACTCAGGAGCCTGAACAGCTCAGCAAGGAAACTCCAAATTCAGTTGGAAGCACTCAGTGAGGAAGAACCTTCCAAAAACCACCCCTTTGCACATAGAGCCACATTCCCATTGGGAAGTCACACAGACCTTGTCCTTGGACACCTTGTGGGAAAATGGACAGGTCCCATCTGTCTTCTTGCATGTGCCACGGAGAAACCTGGAGATAAAGAGGGTTGGACATGAGATGGGTCACAAAATCCATGGTTTAATACAAAACCACACAGTTGCTGCCAAGCTCATCCATAAACCCATTTCACACCCTAAATTAGTACAGATCCCCCTTGCTGGAAGAGCAGCTGATGATTCCTGACAGATTTTATTCTTTCATCACATGTAGCTCCTCATTAGAAAGTAGAGCAAGGCAAATCCCAAAATTCAGACATGATGCTCCCAGAAGGAGAAAGGTCTTTCCTAGAGCCCTGATTACTCCAGGTTGCCAAAAACAGTTGTGGATTCCCCATCCCTGGAAGCATCCAAGGCCAAGCTGGACAAGGCTTGGAGTAACCTGAGATAGTGGAAGGTGTCCCTGCCCATGGCAGGGGGGTGGATTGGATGATCTTGAAGTTCCTTTCCAATCCAAACCATTCCAGGATTCTGTGATCCCATTCTGTGAGATGCTGGATGAAGCTCCAGGTGGGAGTGGCCAATGACCAAGAGGAGCAAAGACAGGTCCAGAACAGGAACCAAAATCCCAAAGCAAATGAGGATGTCAAGAGTTTTCCTAAGGGTGACCACTGTGAGAGCAGATTAACAAAATTAAAAAATGATAAGGGAAAGCTAAAGAATGTGATTGGAGATAAAGGAACCAGGACAAGGAGACACAAAATTGGGAGAGATCAGTGTTGTCCTCCAATGATCCATGGAAATGAGACAGGATAGAGACCCAAAAGACTTCAATGAGTCTAAAGTAGTCAAGGAGTTATGGGATTTGTTATGGGAGAATGAGTGAGAAGGAGTAAAATCAGTTAAAAAAACAATAAATCACCTTCTTCTCCTCTATCATCTCCCATCGAGCTTTGAGCAACTTCCAAGTGATTCCAGCACAGCAGCAATTTTATGGAGAAATTACTCCAGGAGTTCATCAGTGGAGTTGGCTTTTCTGCACTTTTTAAATGACTCATAATAGAGTTTAATCAACTCTTGGGCAGGTCTAATGAGCTGCCAACATGGATCAGTTCTCCTGGAATAAATCACCGAGTCTCAAAGCAGCATGACGTCACAGGCTGAGGGATTCAAAAATATTTGACTGATCCAAACGGATCTGAGGAATGCTCCTGAAGGAATAACCTGGAGTGTGATCAGGGCAGGGGCTCAAGTCACCCAGCCCAGAAAAGAAGGCTCCAAAAGGGACCTTACAGCCCCTTCCAGTGCCTAAACAGGCTCCAAGAGAGCTAAAGAGGGACCTGGGACAAGAGATGGAGTGACAGGACAAGGGGAATGGCTTCCCACTGCCAGGGGGATAGATAGGATATTAGCAAAGATACTTTTCCCTGTGATGCTGGTGAGCCCTGGAATGGAATTTCCAGAGAAGCTGTGGCTGCCCCATTCCTGAAAGTGTTCCAGGCCAGGCTGGACAGGGCTTGGAGCAACCTGGGATAGTGGAAGGTGTCCCTGCTCATGGCAGGGGTTTGGAATTCAATGACATTTGATGTTCCTTCCAACCAAAACAATTCCACGATTCTCTGGCCTCTTATCCTCCTCCTTCCACCCCAACAGGGCAGAACCTACACCTGACCCAGAAGTCCCATCCTTGCTGTCCTACATCTCTGTTATCAGTTTGTTTCCCTTAGGAATACCCCACAAGGAAGCACCAAAGCCACCCAATGTCCCAGTTTCCATCCCTACCTGGTGCAGACAGCCACTTTCTCTGGATCGTGGATGTAGGGGCAGCTATCGCCCCGATTGCACCTCCCAAAGCGGTTGTAGTACATACAATATTCCTTCTTTTTCTTCTTCTGCTTGGCTTGACGGATGATGGCCAAGCTCCTCTGCACAGCACGGCTGAAGGAGAAAGAGGGACAAGGTCAGAGAAAAACCTCCAGCTCTAAAACCACGATGACATGGAGAAGACACCTCAACAACACCTGAAGCCACAGAGGAGCCCATCTTTGGAGAGTGAAATATTTAGGAAGTTCAGGCTCATAAGCCCTTAAGTATTTTCAAATTTTGGCTGATTTTACCCCAAATAATTAAAAATTTGCAAGATAACACCTAAGTCACCAGTGAGATCCCTTCCCACCCCCACGACTCTGATTCTCTCCTCGGATTTTGTGAGTGTGGAGAGGGTTTCCCACACTTTTGGGGAATATGGTGAAGAAGGAAACATCCTCTCCTTGTGCAGTACAGGATGCCAAGGCTGAATAACTTGGAGGGCTCTTCAGCACATGTCCCACCAGCTGGGCCTGATGCTATTCATGGCCTTCAAGTGGGCACCTGCTCATGAACCTCAAAGAATGAGGACTTATGTAATGGCTACAGGAACAAAAAGTACCACCAAAGAGCAGAAAAGCTCCTTTTTAATTGCCTGGTCCCACTAGAAGCTACTTAAGGAGCTCAGAAGTTGCTTAGCACATTTTCCATGAGCTTCCAGCTGGACAGGGAATTATCCAGCAGCTCATGGGATGTGTGGGACCAGGTTGAAGAGGGGAGGTGTTGAGATCTGGATGAACATAAATCATGGGGGGCACATCACATCCCTCAGAGCAGATAATTTGATGGTAGGGCACAGTCAGCTCTGGTTTGCTGAGGATGCAGGGCATTATCAATGAAAAATACAGGTTCAAGGAACTTATTTTCAGAGGAAATGCACATTTTTACCTCTGTAATTATTGGTTGTCTGCAGCTCCTGGATTAAAAGGAGGTGCAAGGCCAAGTGTAAGGTCCTG
>VZTT01032689.1:34064-51164 GCA_013400855.1 Buphagus erythrorhynchus | reverse complement strand
CTCAAGAACTTTGAAAAACTCTGATGCTTTAGGACAATGTAGCAAGCCTCTCTATCATGTGTTACTCTCTTTGAGATCTTAGAGATTTAAATACAAATAATTAAATCTCTTTTTAGTTGTTTTTTGCTTTTCAACACTTCATTTCCTAACACTTTAGGCTGTAATGAGTGTTTCTAATGTTTTAGCTCTTATTTCACTTTGCAGTGATACAATTTCCAGTCTGTTGTTTGTCTATGATAGCAATAAACATAGTAAACTGTATTTTCCCCTAATAAAGTCTATATTATTTCTGTGCTGTCTTCATCTCAGGGTAAGTGCTCTGAAAAGCTGAATGACAAAATTTTCTCAAACATTTTGAAGTAATTGAGAGGAAGATCCAGTTAGTCATTCACGGGCAGGAGGTCAGGCCTCCTGTTCTCTCCTGCTGCACACAGATGTCCTCACACATGTTGTGAGAGGATGTGAGCCCCAAGGCATCCCATAACCCTGCCCTGGCCACACATGTGTAATGAAGACCCCGGGAAAGAGAGGACACAGGTGGTTGCAAAACAGAAAGTGCGTAGAGAGGTCAGGCTAGGACACAAATACAGGTTCAGCACGTTGGTGCTGCTTTAACAGCTTCTGCTTAACTGTCTGAGTCCTCTCTGACAGACCTGGGGCTAAAAGTCTGTCTCCCTGCTCTTTGTTGCTGACTGTTCCAAATGGGCTGTAGAGCTCTGATGGGGAAAGGGAATTAATAAAATACTAATAGCCACAGCTATTCCAGTACAATAAAGGGAGCCAGACTGCAGCCAAACATCAGTGAGAAAATGGTAAAAATTGCATTTTCCTCTCCTCATATTGGGGAAACCCAAACAGTTCCCTTGATGCCTATATTAAACACAACCCAAGTACATCAAAATGTTCTGATTTTTTAGAACAACTGTCTGAAATTAATATACAGTGCTCAGCTTCATTTTTGCCACAGCGGCAAAAAGAATAGGAGCTGTGACATGCAGAATGCATTTCCCACTTCCCTCTTGCCCACCTTTAACTCTGTGCAGCAGTACCAACATCTGGCTGCTCCCTCTTGAAGCTGTGCTCAGCAGGTGAAGCCCATCCACACACTTACTAAAGTCAAATGGAAATTAACCATATGTGTATGAAGCCAAAACCTGTATATGCCAGATAGAAAAAGGCAGAAATCCTCACAACAATTGTCTTAGGACAAACTACACAGGTACATTTTTAGCATCATGCTTGGGACTATTTTGCAGAAGGCAATCTCTTATCTATCTCTTTGCCCTCAGACTTCTGATGTGGATTAACCTTTCTCATGAACTCCAATAGCACAATTAACAGTAGAAAATATTATTAAATATGATAAATGAAAAAAAAAAAGGATTCTTCTTTAAGAACTGTTGATAAACATGAATTTGCTGTGATTTCAGATAGTTTATGTCTGTCCCCTGTGATAAGATGGCAAAAGTCAACCAAATGTATTTTCTGGTTCCACCAGGGAGACTCTCAAATGGATTTTCACTGCAAACAGCTATTTGCACAAGTGCTTCATCCAATTAGGAACAAAACCCAAAGAACCCAGCATGATTTGTCTGGCAATCAGGTATTTGCAGTCAGTCTCTGGATTGTGCACGCAGACACACAGAAGCACTTCACAAGTCATCAGTCTGGTAATCAAATACTGTTGTTATATAATAAATTTGACTAATGGGCACAGAGCACCTGCTGGTTTTGTTGCTGCTGCTATTACTAGCCAAATTTTATTAGCAAGTAAAAGATAAGGCTGGTCTTCTTCCATTTCAGTAACTTGTGATAATGGTGACATTAGGATCCCTGTTCTGAGCATATCATTTTTAAGCTCTGTCCACATTTTCATGAGCACAGCCAGGCTTGTCAAATCTACTAGTCTAAGAATCTTCATCTTCTTTCTCAGCTGAATTATTTATGCAGCCAATATTAGGTAAAGAATACTTAACATATAAATGTTTTATATCAACTTAATTAAAAGTTCCCAGTTCTCAGTCACTTAGTACTGGCCTAGGTAATCTGCCTAATTTTTGTCTTCAGGGGGTTCTCTTGTGAGCAATTTAACCACACAGAACCTGTTAGGAATGAACAGTTTATTGAAGTAATATGTAATTTATTTTATTTACCCTAATTGTATTTTGGCGACTGACTGAATTGTGAATCTTCATCACAGGCTGCATGAAAAAAGGCTCTTGCTGAAAGAGACAGAGTATTTCTTCCTTGAAAGATGATATAATAAGGTGTGGAAATAAAAGAGCTCTGCAAAGCCCCCTTTTCAGTTGGAACTTCTTCCACACTCAGCTGATGCAAACTCTCAGACCACACTGGGCAGCAGGGTAGCCTAGAATCACAGAAGGGTTTGGGTAGGAAGAGACTTTAAAGATCATCCAGTTGTAACCACCTGCCATGGACAGGGACACCTTCCACTGGACCAGACTGACAGACCTGGCCTTGCTTGAATGCTACCAGGGATGGGGCATCCATGATTCTCAGCAGCCTGTTGAGGGCCTGAACACCCTCACAGTAAAGAATTTCTTCCCAATATCTACTCTAAACCTACCCTTTCAGTTTAACGAGGTGATTCTTCACTGAGTAGAGAGTTGAAATCCTTAAAAAAATATAAAACAGAACAAATTGGAAAAAAAACAAAACACCCTAGAGTTTAATGTGAAACTATCAAGGCCAGGCAGAGATTTTAAAGAAAATTGCTCAAGACATAAAAGCCAGGATCCACTCTTGATAGTGCTTGAAGGGCAGGCAAAATATTCAGTGAAGCTGAAACCATAGGATAAAGCTCAATGATCTCTCTGTGCTGATGGTCATAGCGCAGGAAGAGCTGTGGGGACCTTCTCACACCAGAGCATTCCTAAGAACCACCAGGCCATATCTAAGAATCCATTAAAATCTGCAGTGTCTGTAGAAGGCTTAATTATTAAAATCAATTAAATTAATAAAGCCAAATCAGCACCTGAACAACATACTGATAATACTCAGCCAAGAGTTTAAAAGAATTTCTTGATGAAATTGCCTGCTTACTACCTGCTACTCTATAAAGACCTATCCCTGAAACTAACTTCCATATGAGATAAATTAATGTTGGCAAGGTTGATCCAAGCAACTACAAACCTTGACAAAAGCCTTTAACTTGGGTAGAGAGGTAGAAAGCAAAATAAATAACAAATTTTCTGGGTACTTTCAAAAATACGACAGAATGGAAAGAAAATCAACTTTTCTCCTATTTCAATAAAAGCAAAATTTCCAATTTTTTAAGTTTCTCAAATTGCAAACAAGCTAGCATAGTCCACTCATGAAGAATCCTAGATCTTCTGAAAGAAATTAATTTAGAAAAGTCTCTCAATGACCTTTAAGGAAAATAAATTGTCATTGGATAAGATGGAACATTCCCTGGCAGACTGATAATTTGCTAAAGGATAGAAGGCAAATTATAAGAATAAACAATTCTCTTGTTGATGATAAATTAGTCATGGTAATAAAGACCATAACAAACCCAGATGAATTCCAGAAAGACCTAACAATGCTGAATGAGTAATTAAAAGGCAGATGAAATTCATCATCAATAAATGAACAATCATCCATAGGGAAAATATAACTACAAAATCATGTGCTTGAAATTATCTTTTCCTACTCAAAAAGTAATGTAGTATCTCTGATACTGATCAAAAATAACAGTTACTTTGATAAAAGTATCATTTCAATGCCCAGTAGTCTAAATGTAAGTAAGAAATTGAGACAGAGAACAAAGCATGAAACATCATTGTGTTTTTATATAAATCCTTTGGGTGCCCACATTTTGAAACATGAGCACAATTTTAGTAACCTCATAACACACATAGCAGAAAGACGCAACAAAGGATGATTAGAGACAAAATTATTTTCTAAAAATAGAGACTGAACAGAAAAGGACTCTTCAGAGTGGAAACCTGACAATAAAGATGGAGTATGCTCATTTCATGCATCTCTATCAGTGTGGAGAAGATGAATAGGAAGTGATTATCGACAGTTTCTCAGAACACCACAATTACCCAAGTCATGCTATTTAGTGCTACTCTTAAAAACATAGAAGAATAAATATTTTTACATACTTTGTTGATTATTTTGCCACAGAAGACTGGGGTGATCAGGAAAACAAGCAAGTTCAAAAAGGAACTAAACAATTTACGGACAATAGGTCCATTGATGGACACTAACACAATTCATGCAATCTTCTGCTTGGGTCTGCTTTGACTGCAGATTTCCATAGCCTATGGAAGTGGATCAGTCTACCCTGCTTTTACATCTGTTCACTACTGCCATAGTTGAAGACTAAAGATGGCTAAATAGAATTTTGGTCTGACATGTTAAAATTGTCCCTGATTTGGTGGGTTTTTTTTTTCATTTTCTTGAAGTACTATGGCATTCTGCTAAACAAAATAACGCCTTCCAAGGAAAAGAAGGAAAATAAAACTATTGATGTTTTCCAATGGGAGAAGGGTTTAATACTGGAAGTGAAGCCTTATAGGCAGTGGCTTTTTATTAGGCAACACAACAGTTTAGGTCACACGCTATCCACTTTTAGGATCAGTCTGTTGGATGGCCCAATACACAAAGGGGAACTGGCAAATTAGACTGTGAGATGAGACTCACAACTTAGACTACATCAGTGAGAGCTGATCCCACCTCTTTGTTTAGCTCATTCTTCAGTTCTGAAAAGCAATAGAGAATTGCAGTTACCAAGCACATGGCTGAAACATTACTTTCACATGCTTCCATTTGGTGGTGGGTCCTTCCCCATCAGGTTTAATTAGAATCCTAATATTTGTATGGATATATTGGATTTTATGTGGGAAAAATGTAGATAACCTGAGGTTATTCCAAAAGTCTGGTCATTGATTTGAGTCACTTATTCTAGTTGTAGTGATATGTTTTAATGAATCTAAGCAAAGGTTTGAGAATTCTGTCACAAATTCTGCCTTTAATATACATTTTACTTCTCACTAACTCCAGAGAGAGCACTCTAAATAAAGATATAGCCCCACATCAGCTGCTTACTGTGTTCATTGTTCTTTAGAGTGCAGTAGAAAAAAAAAAGTGTCATATCTAGCAACTAAGTTGCGTGATTTATGCCTCCTTTCTGCTTTCTCAGAGCTTTTGGATTTGCATCCTCATCATTTTACATTTGTTCCTGCTAATGGTGTGCTCTCAAGGTATTTCCCATTACATATTTATTCCCTTTATTATTTGCAATATTGAACTATAATGACTGAATTCCACCCCATTACACAATTTCTCAAAGGTCCCATCTTTGTTACAACCAAACTTACCAATACATACTAGTTTTTAGCTCTAGGAAGTTAGTATTCTACAAATTTAAAAACAAATTTAAAAGTAAGGAAGACATTGAGACAGTCTGCAAGTTCTTTGGAAAACAGGAAAATACCAGTTCCAGCTGCATTTATACACAATGGGGAAGCACAGAAGGTTTCAATTGCTTCTTTACACTGGTAAAGAACACTAGTGCCCTTCTCCCCCCACATCCTCTAACATACATTATAAAGTTCTTAAGATGTTGCAAGCCATCAGTGACTGCCTCCTCCTTATGGAGGGATACAGACATGGAAGAGATGTGCCACTTGGCCACATTGGCTCTGCACCAGCCCAGGGCCCTCGCATGCCCAGGAAATTCCCACCCATCACCACTCCAGGACAGCATGAACAGCCTACACCCAGGAGAGCCTTCAGAACTCTTTCAAAGTGACTTAGTCCTTTTAAATACATGGTTCTCACAAGACGGTATCCAAGGTTATTGTGTCTAAGCAGTACCTCCTAGGAGAGACACTGTCATTTGGTACCAAGAAAACTTTTAAAACAGGAAAGGAAGAAATATCATGCAACAATTCAGTATATTCCACTACTAATCAAAAAATTTCCTCTCCAAACCATTTTTTTCCAGCCATTCAAGGCTGGGAAATCAAGGCTTTGTGACTTACTCAATTTTCTGAAGTATGCCTGTGAAGACACAGTTCTCATGAACTTATCCTCTAAATCAAAACACCTGTCAATATCCTGGGCGCAAAATATGAAGGTAGCTCATAACAGACCTTGCTAAGGTCACAAACATGTGACCAAACCCTGCACGTCAAAGACTTGCTGCCAGGTTTTACTCCAAACCAACCCCTTTTCTGGGCACTGCCGTATCCTTTCCTCTCCTGTCGGACAGGAACTGAGGAAGAGCTTTGCAGTGGCAGAGCCCTGCAGGACACGCACAGCTCCTCCCACCCTGCTGCAAGCAGAGCAGCAGTGCCACAGGGACCTCTCACAATGGGGGCAACTGAACAAGCACCTGGGTACACAGAGAGCACAGGGGAGGCAGCAAAGGACACAGAGAGCAAGTGAGTTCCCTTAAGGTCGTTTGAACTGCACCAAATCGAAGTAACGACGGGTGGATCCTCCCACCTGTGTTAACAGCCTATCTCTGGGATTTCCTGTTCCCATTTCCTTCACCAAAACTAAACCTTCCTTTTCACAGGTTCTTTCAATACTTCCCTCCACTGACACATTCTGGATCCATTCCAATGTAAATAAGGCAAACTTTTACTTCACTCTCAGTTAGGTGGGTGGGGGATTTTTCTGTTTGATCTAGGTTTGGTTTGGTTTATTTTAGTTAAGTTGGTTTTTTTATTTACTATTGAAGTTTATTGCACTGTGCAGGTCATCTTGAAGTGGTTTCAGAGTCACGCACAGACCAGAGAAAAGCCTGCTGAGAATAAACCTGTTGTAAACCAAATTACACCTGAAAAGGCAACACACTGTTTCAAACGACATATGGCTGCTGTACAGAACACAGTGTAGAACATTAAAAAGCTAGAAGCTGGGGAAGTGACTCTATGCATGTAACAATACAGATTGCTAGGATTGCTCCATTTATTTGGGTGGCTTTTAAAAACAAAAATAACACAAGGTTGATACCACAGTTTTGCATAAGCTTTATCACCAGCATAGATGAGCCATTTACAAGAGATATTGTACTTCAGACAAAGGTACATTTAAAAAGCAGGAACATCTTTACTGGGTCAAGCTGCTATAGTTTGTAACAAGTGCAGAATCACATAAAGTGAATATCAAAATTCTCAACAGCAGTTTTTCTTCTGAATTCAATCCAAACTAATAAATCTACTGTGGCTCTGCTTTCTCTGTTCACTTCAGCTCTTATCTAAATGACAAATCTTGTCCATGTGCCATGGATAAGTATAGCATCGTGTCAGGGAAATGACAGAAGCATCCTCAATTCTGCCAGACAAATCACAGTAGATGGGACATTATTTTTTCTTTTGCTATTTGACAGTGCCATCTGTAACTTCTGCCAATTTTCATGCATTACTCAAGGCAATTGCTTTCTTTTTGTTAAGAAGAAAAGAAGGTTGTGACAGAGCTAGCCATCAAAGCTAAGAGTTAAGGCACCCGTCTTTGTGCAACTTTTATAACACTCCTACCTGCAACATGGAAGAGAGGCAAAATGCCAACAAAATACATGAGGGAGTCAACAGACCAACAAAGACAAATACAAATTTAAAAAAAAGGTTT
Organism: Buphagus erythrorhynchus; assembly: GCA_013400855.1. Classification (NCBI taxonomy): domain Eukaryota; kingdom Metazoa; phylum Chordata; class Aves; order Passeriformes; family Sturnidae; genus Buphagus; species Buphagus erythrorhynchus. The sequence goes on along the minus strand of VZTT01032689.1, from coordinate 43,556 downwards.
GTGCTCAGTGTTTTGTGATTCAAGGAAGCACTGCAATACCACAATTATACATGACCTGCTTTGTCCTTAAGGGATAGAATGAGCCCTTGATTGGAATATTAGTACAGGAAACACCAGGCTCATGTGACTGAAGGCACATGTGTAGTAGGGAAGCAGCTTGTTGTGCTACATACTGAACATATTTCTACCTTTTTTCTAGAAAAATAACACTCCAACTTCCTTCATGCCATCTGCCCTACACTGAGTTCCTCAAATATTGCAGGAAAAGGAGAGAACAGTAGGAATATTCTACAATATTGTTAATATATAAAAGACAGTATTCTATACTAATATTACAAGTGCCAAATGATGGTCTTGGTTTCATAATTATTAAACACATTAATTAGCTTTATCTTGTATGTGCAAGGTCATTGTAGGAGAGTTTGAAGCATTTAAATGTTCCAGATATTTAGGGTCTTGTGCAACATTTCTACCCGAGTTCTCCTGTGATAGTGATTAATTCAGAACAGCTTTTTGTTAACAAGACTCTCCCACAGCTTGGCTTAGATTCCTGCATGCTGGTGACTCTTGCAACTTTTGTACCTTCCTCTGCTCAAATAAGGTCTTACTCCTTAAGATAAAATTTTGCAAGTAGAGCAAAGCAGCAGTCCTCTTTGTCTCAATGGTGGTAATACATGACACAAGGAACCTCTAAGTTTCCAGCTGGCTCAACAAGTTGTTTTCTGCATTAATTGAAGTATATTTTTGCAAACTGGATGCTGGAAAAATGGTAGGTACATGTCTAGAATTAGTATTATAACCATTAGCATATGGTTAACAACTCAAAAAGAAAGAAGGGAGTTCAGGACCTAAAAGCTGTTGAGTCCCATCTTCCAAAGATATCCACGGGGGACTGGATACTTTCTAAAAATAAAACCAAAGACCCACAGTCTAAATTTGAGTGCCTTTAGGTGCAACAACCACTTAGTCTTAATTATTTTTTTATTTTGTAAGCTTTTTTTTTGAATAGTAGAAGTCAAAAAGCTCAAATCTTTATCATGCAAGCTATGACAAATGGGATCCCTTTGTAGATCAAGATTCAGAACGAGTATCTGCAGTATTTGCTGCAGAAATTCCCAGCAGAAGTCAGATGTCTTCATGGAAGAGGTGTACTTTTTTAACATCCTTACAAATTAAAAATCACAAGTAAATGAGTAAGTTCCTAAGTGGTCTTACAGAGCATGTTAAAGTCCTTCTTGAGCTAGAAATAACAGATAAAGAGTGCAGAAAACACAACCTGTCCCTTTCTGTCCTAATGCCCAAGATGTAATCACTCTTGTCAGAAACTTTATTGTGGCATACAATAAGATTTGAGACTATTGAAGTACCAGTGCAGAGATTTAATATTAAAAACATTTCTCATGAAATTACTTGCTGCACATTGACAAAATATGGAAGCCCTGTGGGCTTGTTCCTTTAAAATGATAGATTTGATTCTGACAGAAAGAAATTTAAAGAAATTATGTACAGACTGATTTCCAAATAATAGCAGAAACATAAGTCATGCTCACAACCAAAAATCCAAGTACTACGGCCTTTGAGGATTATATTGAACATGCTGATAAATTATGTGCAAGTAGGTGTATGAAAAAAATAAATACAGGGGCTACAGAAGTCACAGCAAATTCTGCACAGGCAACTCTCTAGTGCATTAATATTTTCATTTAAATCAACTTGTATTATCTTGTTGCTTTGAAGCTGTAGCAAGAACCATATAAATTTTCCTGCAGTCATTAGGCACAGAGAGATACTAAAATGTACCTGTAAGTGCAGTTAAACCAAGTGGAAAATGTGTAAATTAAATTAACTAAATTAGGAAAAAAGTAGAACTTTCAATATGGAGAAGCAGTTGATACTTAATGATTACTCAACAGCAGTTATGGGCTTCCCTTTTGATGCAGTTCTTAAAACAACCCCCAGCAGGATAGCGTAGAAAGCTGGGGGATGTTTAACAGGTCACCTCCTTCTGCACTGCATTCTTAGAGTTAAAGGCTGGAATGGAAAAACTGAGAGAAGTATTGTAAAACACAGGTCCTCCTCCTTGAGTCACACAAGCCATTTCAGGAACTTACATCTGCTTCTGCAGGAGAAGCACTAAAGATATTCTCCTAGTCTCACCACCCTACCACTCCAAAAAAAGAGATACATTATGGAATTAATCTCCAAGCCTGCTTATGAGATCCTTTCAAGCACTTCCTCCATTTAGTGTCAGAGTGCTCCTAAGGCACTTAGGAGCCTTGCTGACAAAGGACCAAGTTGACCATATCTAAGCAGAGAAGAAAAATATGGGATGCCTGACTGCCATGAAGAATTCTACACCAAGATTCCTTCCCATCCTACCTAGATGGCCCAAGATCATGGCTTCAGCCTGTTGGTAAGAGATTTTTTCCCCAGTTCTCTTTTTCTGCTCTTCTAATAGTACTTCTCTTTGAATATATTAAACCGTTTTTAGACCCATAAAACAACAGGTTTTTTCGATACAGCTAAACCCATCTCTCTAGTGCATGCCAAAATCCGATTCTTCTATGATAAAGCAGTAAGATGTCTCTTACCAGCATGCACTGCATAAAGATAGAGAGCTTTATATTGAGGCTATTCCTTCCTTTATGTTAGAAATCACACATCCCCATCACTATTTCCTCACTCCATCAGTGTCCAACTTGAAGAAAAATGTTGGGTTTTTTCTGGACAGATGCTGTATTCATTATATATTCCCACATTCTGATCCATCATTAAGGGTTCTGCTAAAGCAGTTTCTTGTTAAAGAGCATGAATAATCTTCAATGTGTCTGACCTCCTTCACTTGCCTGTTGAAGATCATCCTACATACCCAGTAAGTGCATGATCAGAACTGAATATGCAAGTATGACCAACATTGTCTGAGATGCTGCCTCAAAATAAGTGACAAACTGGTATAAAAACACTTATGTAATCATGGAATATAATTAGTGTAATGCCTTAGTATATTTGTAATCCTACAATTCTTTAGTGTATAACTCTAAACTCCATATAGAGTGTTAGCTACTGCTTTCCCATTTTGGTCAGACAACACAATTCCTCCCTAGGCCTGGGAATCAAGGACACCTCACTGTCTCAGGCCCTGAGAATGTAAACAAAAGTGAGTTGGGGAGGGAGCAAACTTGGGATAAACTACTTCATTACCTGAAGCTGTAATTGGAAGATTAACCCTCAATTTGCAAATGGACCAAACTTATAAAATTATGAAAACCCATGACCCGTTGTCTATTTTTTGGATGCAGCCCTTGGGGGACTTCATCTGCCCTAAATGTACCTGAAGGCCCTTCAATAAAAATAACAGCTTTTTATTCCCTTAATTTTGTCTGGCCTCAGTTTTTAGGTAGTCCCAAAAAGGCATCAGTTTGTCTCATGAGAAGTGTGGGGCGCATCAAAATAAAGAAATTGTGCTTCATCTAGACAGCTTAAAGGGTAAGTATTCTTAGAGCAGCTGGCTGGGATCATTGCAGCTGAGATACACCCTGAACACAGAGACAGGTCTATCATTTACAGTAATAAAAAGTCATAAATGTGTCTGTTAAAGAGTGGTTTTCTGCATAATGAGGAATAAAGGACTGAGGGGTCTCGCAGGTGAATGTGACTGTATGGGTAAGCTGTTTTTTTCTTAAAGTATTTCCAGACACTGAACAAGAAGTCAGGTTTGAAATCCCAAACTGACATTGATTCAGATGCTAGCTTGAGGCCATGCTTTGGATAAGTGCAGTATTGCTCTCTGTGTCGAACACAACAGATTCGCCTATTGCAGCAACAGCAAAAAAATTGCATTAAAAAAAATTAAAGTCTGCCTACTGAGCTCTTTTGAGGCTGTAAAATTGTGTAACTTCGTGCCAAAACCAACCATTAAAAAACAAACAAAGAAAACAATAACTATTTTGTCTTTAAGACTATTTCCTCTGGTAAGATTCCAACACATTTAACAAAAACAATATTTTATAGAACCTTTAAAAAAAAATCAACGTTGTACAGCAACACTTGCCACAGGCACCAAGGCTGGGCCTGAGAGATGTTTCAGTGCAAGACCTGTATCAGGTAAATTCTGCCTCCAAATGAAAGACTTCCAGTAAATATACTTACTGATGAAGGGACCAATATGAGAGAAAAATCTTCCTTAAGCTTTAAGGGAATGGAGTCTACAATATTTTTGGGTTAAAGTTAACTTAAGTCATCAGCTTAGTATTGACACCTGCCAGGAGATACCTGAATCCCTGGGGTCTTCTGAAATGGAAAAGAAGAATTTTTACCTCATAGCAATATTAGTCATCTGCCTTCCCACCCCTTGAAATCACCTGAGAGAAGGTGATTATACAAGTTTTTTTTTTTTTTATACAAGCTGCAGTCCTTGGCAGGTTTCTCTAGCCTGGATCAGAGTTTACAGCTTCACATCCTTTAGCTGTGTGCACGATGTTTTCCTGCTGGCTCTGCAGCCACAGCCACTGCCCAGAGGCCGTCACAGCGGCTTCCTTGCCAGGACACCACTGCCTGATGTTTGCAAGCTTTGTACAACAAAGGACAAACAGTTCCTTAATGAAAGGCATTCAAATGCTTTTTCTGTCATTGCATTCAGCCATGTTTCCTTCAGTTGCAATAAAACCCCACAGATTTTTAAGCCTTTTCTGATAATGTTATGTTACATGGTTTTTCTCCTGATGTTTTACAAAAGCGTCTAAATAATGCCTTTCACCCACACGCTGAATTTGTTGGTGGTTCAGGGAAAACAGGCTTCCATGAAGCTGAGTAGGCAATTCTAAGTTGGATTTTTAAAAAAAATATCATTTTGTTTCAAAGAAAGCAATCAGGGACTCATTTCTAGGGAAAACTGATATTCCAGAAATAAATTTATAAACTGGGATGTGTGAGGCACAACCTCCTGACCCATAGCAAGGGACAGTCTCAGAGCTCAGGCCCCACATGGCCCATGGGAGGAACTGAGGGCCGGGGCCCAATGTCATCCTTTAATTTTGGTCATGAACTTATAGACAACCTCTGTGATGCCTTTCCAGCACGGTGAGCCACGGTCCTTCTTTGCCCTGTGTCCCTGGGAGCCCGTTTTCAGGTCTCTGCTGGAGCACAGCCGTGGGACAGGCCGGGCTGTGCTGTGCCAGCGCAGGGACGGGCGCTGAGGGCTCCGCGAGGCCCCTCGGGCTCCGCCATCGCCCTGCGCGCACACCGTGGTGCCGTCAGCTCCACTGAGGGCAGGGCCTTGGGCAGGAGAGCAGAAAAGGCCATGCAAATAATTAGGTTTTGTTTTATGGCCCAGCTCATGTGAAAATAAGAGATTAAAAAAATAAATAATAAAAAAACCCTACCACCAAACCTTAAATGAAAACTGGATCTAGATGCATTTTAAATAATCGCTCCAGCTAGAAATTGCTGAGAAAATAAACTGACGTATCTATCTTCAAACTTTCTAAATAGGTCAGTTAGACTTTTCCAGTTAGTAAGAACACTTTAGTTCATTTTAACACCTTAAATTCATTTATTTCATACTATATTTAACATTAACACACATCAGATCTATCATGGACTGCAAACCATGGGGGTTTTTTCCATTACATCCAAAAGCTTTTATAGTATAGTCCACCTTTAGCACTACAGGGCTCCAGTCAGCAGGAGGCTCTGAAACAAATCGTTTTCATTAAAGCCCTTTTAAACCAAATTTTTTTAGTCCATCCATGTCAGGAAATGCTTTGTAGTAGGGCAGCCATCAGACTGCTGTGGGAGTAGGGAGCATATGTATGTTTCACATATATTAATTTTGGGGGTTAAAGGGCTGGGAGTGGTTTCTATGGAGTACTTTTGTTTGCCACATCCCAGTTCCAAGACAGCCAGGGATGTAGTAAGGGGAGTTTAGTACAGTAGTAGAAATTCTGACTCTCTAGGTGATATGACCCCAGATGGATGCTGGGATCTTGATCACCCTGAAAAGCGCCACATAACAATGGCAGTTAAGAGCCAACACTTATGCAGTAATTTTTAAATGTTTGTTAACTCAGATGCCATGGTAACATTAAAAAGTTAAAACATAAGTGCTAGCACTGTCAGAGTCAAGCAGCTTCAGGAGTCCTCAGCAAACAAAACCTGCCTACACCTTCAATCCTACTGCCCAGTTGGTTGGGTTGATCAGCTTACTACAGGTGAGACTCACTCAGCTCCCATACTCATCATCTTAGCTTTAAAGTCATATTATTCACTGTACTACTTTGCTTCAAAGAGATATATAGCTATTTTTCAGGCTGTTTGTAAGGAACTTACTGTTGGCTGTAGCAGATGCTGGTTCTGATTCTGTAACTTTACATACCCAAGAAGACTATGAAAATATTAGTCAGATCAAGAATTCATAATAGGATCAGAGAAGAAATATTTTAATATCTAAAAGTGTCAATTTATGACTGAGCACTGAGACCAGGTAATGGTGGAAGCAACTGAGACATGAAATCTATCCATGTCAATACTTCCTCTGGAAATGTTCCATAAAGCTGGAAGAGACTGGAGCTCAGCCTGACAGGATTTGGATGTCTGTAAAACCAACCTCAAAAGCAGACTAAATCCTGTGTATGAGGGTATTCTGAGAAGGCAGTCAGTTATCTAAATATAAATCTTTGATATTTAATTGTCATTTGTTAGAATAGAATTCTGCACATAGAGAGACAAGCCTCAGTTGGAGGCAACACAGGGAAAACAACAACCTTTGCTTAAATATATGTTTTCCTTCACATCTGTTGTTGCAATCCTCAACTCATACTGCAGTCATTTAATATTTGTGAGATTGTTCTATTTCTACGCAAAATAAATATAAATACAGCTGAACTGCTCAAAACTCCAGGTCTCAAACAATACCAGTAACTCAGGAGTGTAGAGCAAGCCTGGAAGCATGATACTGATGGAGTTGTTTAATAAACATTTCTGTGCAATGTCAAGACAGCACTGTTTATTCTCTATTCTGCTTCAAGTTTGGTGCTATTTAGTTTATTTCTGAAAGGGTCAAGTTCTGACATGAGGCATTCATTAACTGAGAAATTTAGTTTCCATTAAAGACAAAAACCATTGTAATATTAATGACCAAGACAAAAAAATAAACGTCAAAGACAAAGAAAATCTAGAGTCAAATATAACAAGAAAAAAAACTGTTGTTGTTTCTTAAACCTGCCATTCTTTACACACTGTTTACTTATGTGGGGGTTTTTAATCCTTGGAGTAGCTAATACTGAAATTTGTACTTGGCAATTTTATTGCAGATCCTTTTCATCAGAACTAATATGAATACAGATCAATCCACTGGTCAGTGCAGATGATCTTATGGCAGAAATTTAAGAGTTTTGTTATTTTGCACTGCTCTTTATGTTACGAATACAGCATACTCAAAAAGTTACCCAAAGGAAGGTTTATAGAGTAGTTTAAACTGCCAAAAACAACAGCTTGCCACTAAAAACAAACAAAACAAGACTTTACACCAATAACATATTGGCTATTTTTGTCTTGTTGGTCATGAGAATGTTAGCAAATAAATCTTTCTTTGTTTCAACAAATAGTTTGATACAGTCACCGTACAGAGTAATGTGTTCTTAAACATTCCAAAAGAGACATAACCATAATCATATTCATTTTCTAATACCAAAATTCTTGATTATAAACAAGCCAGTAAATAGCAGTAAACAGAGAATTCCTAATAAGAACTTATTTAATTTATTCTAAGGCCTTACTTGTAATACTGTAACACATGATGTTCTCAAGGAATGGTCAAACCTATGCAACAAACTGCAATGTCACAAATACTTTCCCTAGTAGAGACAATTCAACAGGAGAAAACAGGGCAGCCTGGGAATAGCTAGGTGAGACAGAGGCTATTCATGGATGGAGCTGAAAAACTTTGGGAAAGCCCATAAGCTAAATCATAAGAGACATAAAAATGAAAATAATCAGAGCAAGCAATACTGCCTACAGGTACCATTACAGTGTCTACTATTATAATGCATAACTGTTTTAATGGAAATATTAGGCAGTTTTAGAATTTTCTCATATTCCAAGAAATGGAACTGAAGATTTACTGCATTATCTGTTCCATACTGGGTCTTTTTCTTTTTTTTTTTTTTTTTTTGGACATTGTCTCAGAAGCACTTCAGTTATTTGTAAAAATTTGCATTAGTAGAAACTTCTCTTTTTCTCCTGTTAACAACATCCACATTTTTTTTAAACATCTTGCTATGTACTTGTGTTCCTTGTCATCAGGAATGTACTCTTCACCATTTCTATGAAAGATACTACTTAGCTGTTCCCATGCAGCTCTCAAATGCTCAGTCTCCTGGCACCAGCAGGAGAGCCCAGGCTGTCGAGGCAATAGGCAAAGAAACCCCAGCAGAAACACTCTCTCACTCCTGGGTTTCAATGCTTCTGCTCCTCTCACCCAGGCAATATGGCAAGGAAAGCAGACTAGCAGGTGGGACAAGAGCCAGGATGAAGGATTGGAAAAAAGCACAGACAGAAACAAGAAAGCTGCAGGTGGAAGACCAAAAGCACAAAGTAAATTCCGGATTTTTGTTTCTGTTGTCTTTGACTGCTAGGTTTGTAACCTTGCTGTCCCCCTACATAGTTTTTGTTTTATGAAGTTAAATGCTTTACTAGATTTCTTGGTCTGTATTTATCTGTGCATTGTTTGACTTAACAGACAAGTATTTGCATAATCACGTCTTCATCTGCTACTCTGAACATGTACAAAACTCCACATATGTTGGAATCTGCGGGATTCTCAGTTTAAAACAATCGTATTTGGTGTCCTTGCTGAGTAGAACTTTTCAATATAAAGTAACAATATATAAATAATGCTAGTTCAAGAATCCCTAATAAAACTTCTTTCTAGTTGTAACCATCTTCTGTGATATAGCTGTGATGTTAGTAGATGTGAAATAGCTTCCTATTATTATATACATGGGTATATGATGAATCAAGAATGAAATGGTACTTCTGCACTGAAATCCCTTTTAGATCTTGGCATCAACAACCCACTAGAAATGCACATGCACCCTAGGTATCTAACTAACATGACCGATGTTAACATTTATGACGTTGAAGCAGCAGATTTTAAACATGAGCTGTAACTAGATGCAGCCTACAATATAAACCCATTCTTCCTTCTACTCATAGGAACAGCTGTAAAGCAATCTTTGTTTTGCCACAGCTCCTTATTTCTCCCAAAACCAATGAACTCTACAGAGCCACTCTTCACTACACCTCACTCACTGTAACTTCTATTTGCCACATAATATACCTTGATGCCCTCCATGCATTTGGAAAGAACATTCAGTGCATCAAAAACCATCAATGTGAATCAGTGTAATTATATAAATGTCTGACTATGTAACACTTTATACTTAATCCCCTCACCCCCTTCCCCCTCGGAAAAAAAAAAAGAAAAAAAAAGAA
>VZTT01032687.1:11512-23120 GCA_013400855.1 Buphagus erythrorhynchus | reverse complement strand
TGTCCAAATAGGACACACGGGTGTGCTGCCAGTGGCGGGGGCTGTGACTGCGACAGCTTTGAGGAGTAGATGGCATTGTACGTGATACCATGGCAGAAAGCTTGATGATTGGGCTGCCACTCTTGGATTAGTCATTTCTGTTGAAAACTGTGACCAGCCTGATAGATAGTCCTATCAGCTACTCTAACATTTGCCAAAACTGTGGCAAGATCAGAATGCTAAAGACAATGTGGTTCTTGGCAATGTTACAACAAGCAATTTCCTTGGCAAGCTAAGCCAGAATTTTGTTAGCCAGAAGATGTGATTAGCTTGATAGAAAAGTGGAGAATAAAGGTTAAAGAAAGNTGAGAAGGACAGCTGGAATGCTGGGTATCCAAAAAGGTGGAAGCTCAGCAGCCCAGAAAGGTAAGTTTCCAGGAAGTCAAGGCAGCTGGAGTATCCAAAGATAACCAGAGTGAGAAAATGGACAATATGGGCATTTACCAGCTGGGCAGCCTGTGAAGGAAAGGAGAGAGGCACCAGGAGACTGTCCAAATAGGAAACACAGGTGTGCTGCCAGTTCAGGGGGCTGTGACTGCGACAGCTTTGAGGAGTAGATGGCATTGTACGTGATACCATGGCAGAAAGCTTGATGATTGGGCTGCCACTCTTGGATTAGTCATTTCTGTTGAAAACTGTGACCAGCCTGATAGATAGTCCTATCAGCTACTCTAACATTTGCCAAAACTGTGGCAAGATCAGAATGCTAAAGACAATGTGGTTCTTGGCAATGTTACAACAAGCAATTTCCTTGGCAAGCTAAGCCAGAATTTTGTTAGCCAGAAGATGTGATTAGCTTGATAGAAAAGTGGAGAAAAAAGGTGAAGAAAGAAAATAAATCAGGAAGGAAGGGTAATAATGGGAACCCAGTTCCAGCAGGTGGCATTATGCAAAAATCAGCTTAATCTCATCAAATGTTTTATTTTGCTAGCCTAGTCCACTCAGGATGCCTGATATGATATGGTGAGGAAAGTTCAAATATAGATATGCCCAAACCTAAAATCGTAGGAAATGGTGGTCTGGAAAAAGTAGAAATGGAATTGAGACATCAGCATCCCTTTGATCACTGTCCAACTAACACTGCCTGAAAAGTGACATTCCACTTTCATAAACATCAATAAATCTAACACTTTTTGGAAATATTACAATAAGTGTACCTTCCAGAGGTATCTCAGTTTATTCCAGTACTATGTGATGTTCTGACAAGAAGCCTGCAAGTCTGTTTATTGCACATCTTTAAATTTCAGCAATCTATTTTGATTTTTTTTTTCCATATCACTCTTGCCTATCTGATACAAAATTTTATGCTACAGACTGAACCAGCCCTGAAATTGTGAGCTGGCATTTGTTACTTTGCACTTCTTAGCACATAGTCTTTTGCACATTGTATCTCTAGAAGGAAAATGAACTTTTTAAGTGCATCAGCTCTAACAATTGAGATGTGGGCAAGTGATGAAGGGCTGTTACAGTTCACTGAGCATCTTTCATTCCTTCTGCAGACTCATCTAAGTCATCTCCTTCCCTATCACTCCCCATAATGAAGCAGTCCCACAGATAATTTTATAGACAGGCTGCCCCTTCCAGCACTTGAGAAAAACAAAACACAGCAAACCAAAACCCCAAATACCTATTAAAATCATAGGGGAGAAGAAATAGCTCACCTGAGATGGTTTTTGTTATCATGGGTTAATTTCCATACTATGGGACATCCTGTCTGGAAGTTCAAAATGAAGGACATACTGTTTTGAATATTCTGACCAAATATGACTGAATGATTAACCCTGAAAAAAACACTGTCTAGCATGAAACAGAATAAAAAAAAACCGTTTTCTTTCTTCATCTAACGTTCTAGCTATGATTTTTTGTCACTTAGCTAAGGTGGTATGTTTCTGAGGCTTGAAGCAGCCTCATTCTGCTCTGTCCATAGCTGTTTCAAAATAATGTTTTCTGCTTTAATGATGAGATTTTCCATTTCAATGCTATGTGTCTGCTTGTGTACTTGTCCCTTCCGTGCATGCCTTGTCAATGTAATTAAACATTACAAATGCCCATTACAGTATATGCTGGAGCAGAATACTCCCAGCAACACTGCCAGATGTGATCCTCCAGCTCAGATCACTGCAGTTAATGCACAGACCTTTCAGCAACTGGCACAAGTGAATGAATGTATCACTCCTCTCATCCACCTTGCTGTATCCAAATGTTTTCTTTCCTTTGGCCAGCTTTAATGCTCTTTTGTCTCACATGGGTCTTGTTTTTCAATAGCAAATTCTAACGGGTTCTATTGCCTTTCTGTCTCACAGAAGATTGTATGACTAGAAACCATCCTCAATAAAAGGCAGTTGGCAACTCATGGAAATTAATGAGGTAGCACCCAGACAGTAGGGAGACTGAGATGACAAGAAGGTGGGAAAAAGAAATGGTTATTTGTATTGGAATAGACAGTAATTTCTCTTTGCTGATTTAAAGCTTTGCTTGGATGATGATTAGATTTTCATAGTGTGCGGTAATTTTGTGTTTTGCTTTTGGAAGACTGAAGTAACTTCAGCAGCTCTTAAGGAGCTCCTGTGTATGCCCTAGGCTGCCCATGAACGTTAAAGATTTCTTCCCCACCCCCACACCATGATGATTTCCCCCACACCATGATAGAATAGCTGGCCTGAGCTCTTCACACACAGAGAAAGGAGACAAAAGTATTCCTCATCATCTCCTGCTAGTAGCTGCGATACTTTTGGATGCTGAAATAAGACATAATTTGTGTATCTGAGAGATGAGCTTACATCCAAACTCAGTGAACAATTTCTGGATTTTGATTCACTTGCCCTAAATGCTACTTATCTGAAACAATCATGTTTAAGTGATGAGACAGAAAAGAATTAATCGAGTACACCACTCAGTAGAGACATATGGTATTCTGGACTTCAAAACAAAGAGAAAGAGAAAACAGTGCTTGTAACTAATGCTTTTATGTAGTTAAAAATTAATATTGCTGGCATCGAGAATAGAGAGAAGCAGAAAATGCAAAAGTTCTCCTGTTACAGTTCTTGGATCAAATCTTGAGAAAGGATAGGATTGGGTATTTTAATATTTCTAATTATGATCTATCTGTTCATTTTACTGCATTCAGTTGTCAAAGAGAGTGTGTTCTTCTGCTACAGAAGACTGCAAAGTGTCACTGTCTGAAATTGCTCTGGGTAAGGTTTTTCCTGTGAATAGACAGTATGGCAGATTCAGTGTGTACTGATTAGTGGTTCTCTTCTGATATGAGTAATTCTTTTTTTTCCTGAAATAATTATTTTGAGAAGGGGTAGTCATTTTCCTAAAGACAGATAAAAATTTCCCTATAGACGTCAGTTGCTTGTGAAAGATAACTTTACATCTACAAGCACTTAGAAAGGGATTTGTGTAAGTTCAGCCTAAGTTGCCTAAGTTCAAGAAGAGCAATGACAAAAGTTTTGAGTTCAGAGGCTTTACCTGTATAAAACCTCTTACTATTAAAATAACATAGAGTGAATAAGGAGAGAAGTAAGGCATTTCCTGAGTAAGTAAGGGAAAGGCTGTCTCTGTCCTTTCAGAGCAAGCACCTCAGTCAGTCAGTTAATCAATCAGTCACTCTTTAACAGGAATAATTTACAAGTGAGACCTGTAGATAAAAAACCTTTCCCCTCCACCCTCGTCCTTCTACAACATCATGCCATATTTTCACCAGGTTTCACCAGATAGCTTCTTCTACCAGTACAGACATGGATGTTAAGAGGTAATTCACACTTTTGAACCAATGTTTCTTTGCCTAGGGTCTAAGAGTTCATATGGGCTTCCCTCTCGGGCTTATCTGATCATGGATTCTCCTTTACACTTTTCTTACAAGCTGTGACTCTAAAAAATAATTTCAGGTTTGAGGTAGTCTGACACTAGGGATAGTCCCTAGTTCAGGATGGCTCCACGTTTCTGTGGGGACACATGAGCTTGCTCTAGCTCTATTTACACCAGCTTGGAAATTACAGCATCTGTAGGGAATTGAGAGTGAAATGCTGCCCATGCTTTTGGCATAATGTGTTTACCCCTAGGGGGTGAACTAAACGGGAAGTGGATTTGCCAAGGCTGTGAGGGCCCTCTGCATTGGTCAACATTAATGGAGAAGGTACAGCTCCATGCTGGCCCATCTGTGAACCTGGAGCATCCTGAAGGCAAAGTGTGACTGAGTGAAACTGCCCCAGAAAGTCCAATTTTCCAGTCCAACTAAGCTTCAACTTGCTTTCTTAAATTTCAGTTTGCTTGTGAATTAGTGAGTTCCAATAAGCTGTTTCCAAACACAATACTTTCCTTCCACTGTTGCATGAAAACCTCCTTCATCCTATGCAGGAGAGTTGCAAAGATCACCAACTAATGAAATAGAAGTAATTAATTTAATCAATTAAAGAATCTATTCTATTTCCATTTTTTTCCCAGAAGGGTCTTGCAAGGATAACTCAGGGGAAAGAAGGCAGGGGAAAGAGAGATTTCCTGAGGAGATTTGTGTTTACCTCCTGGGGCAAATGTTCTTTGAAATAATTTAAATCAGCAAAATAAGCCAGTATATTTAAGCAAACTAGAAAGTCTTTTTTATCAGCAACATTTACATCATGAATCACAGTCTGTGTCACAAGTCAGGGGACAGCAAGATCCTGCTGTGTGTGGTTTGCCGTCTCTCTCTTTCTCAGTATTCATTCTACAAAGCTTTGTACCTGTCTTTTGTTAAAATAAAATGTTGGGCACACTAAAATATGCCTAATTTAAAAATTTTGGTAAAAATATATGAAAAGAAAATATTTTAAAATTTAAAATTTAAAATTTCTGATTAATATTTTAAAAATTGCCTTAATGAATAGAAAAAAAGCAAAGCATATCTTGATATAGTTTGGAGGATTTAGCAAACCATTTTCCAACAATTGTCTTATTTAGAAGTGCCTTATATTTTCCATTTTAATAAAATCTGTTAATATCTTGGACATTGGAACAGTCAATGCTTCTGGCAAAGATATCATAAAATTCAGAAGAGTTTATGTCCATGTTCATTTAAACAGCTGTGGTGCAATTTTTCAACCAGATCTGCAGATACCATGAAGGTTTATGCTACCCCTCTGTGTTTCTGGCAATTTTAGGTAATTTCTTTCCTGTTTTCTGTAAATTGATTTTTCTCCATTTCTGTTTTCCTCTACCCATCCATCTTTTCCTCCAAGCTTATCTTTAATGGCAGCTGAAGATCACCATGGAAATATATATTTATATTAGAATAAGTTTGTCTGATTTTTATTATGAGGACAGATGTGAAGCTTATTTGTCCCTTGGAGATAATGATTAAATGTCTCCTTGTTTTTGCATTGAAAAAAAAGAACCTGAATTTGAAGAGCTATGCTGAATTTTTGCCCATGAATCTATTCATCCTGACAATTTAAACTCACAACTACACAAATCATCAGTATATAATATCAATATTTTCTGTAAATTTCATTTTTTTAACCTTTGACTTCATAAACATATGAAATTCAAGACGAAATTGAAACAATATTCCTTGTTTAATTATAAAGTTACTTTTTGATATTTCTCTCCAAAGAGGTAATTTTTCACACAACTAATTGTTACATGGTGTATGACAGATTGCCTTTTGATATTTTATAACACCAAATGCATAAAGGCAAAACAAGTATATTTTTGCAGGTTTTATAACCACAAATAGCACGTACCTCATGATCTCTGAACAGACTTAAAGTATCACCTGTCAGCAGCTAAGATGCTGGAATAAATCTAGGAGCAGAGGGTACTAGATAGGCACACTTATGCTGTGCTGGTTTGACCTAGAATCCAGGTCTTTTTTCTTTTCCCAGCAGCTCATGTTAGAGTTCAGTGCTGATAAGGTGATACAAGGTGTTGGTAGGTGCTGTGAATAAGCATAGTTAAAGGGATTTTATACTGAAATCTTCTTATGGCTCCTTAGGCATGCCACATGGTCTGAGGGTGTGCTTGCTCCTGCAGCAGTTCTTCAGCTGATAGCAGAGAAATTTTCCATTCTGCGCAGTCCTGAGAGAAGATAAAAAAGGCAAATAGTTGTTTTTAATTTTTTCTTAAATACTAAATCATATTTCTAGATTTTCCTCCTGTAGCTTAGATGATATCCAATTTACTTCAACAGAATCTGACTAACACCAGATACACCTCATACCCTTTTCAGACAGTACTTATATGAGAAGTTTTATGAAAACTATTGCTTTTCTAGTTAGTCAGCATATTATCTCATAGCTTACAGAAGTGACAATCATGATAGCAATAAAACAGAAAGGAAATACAGTTTTTCATTACAGATAAAAGATACAGTTCTAGAAATGACTTAAATGTTTTATGTTTGTAATATTGAGATCACTAATACTTCTTGGAATTTAGAGACCTGTTATTTTATTGTATTAAATTATTTTTATCATAGTCTTCTTGAATTTTACAGGATGCAAGATGTTGTGAGTAATTTCAGTCTTCTGTCTGTATTAGGAGGATACTCAGTTCTACTAATATAAACATTGATATTTTATTCAACACAAAAAGTAAGTTTGTTAATATCCAGTCTGAGACAATATAAGTCATGATGTTTTTAGGAACGTGAATATGGTGTATGTTGAATACTTCCATAGGACATATTTTAATCTATCTATGATTCATGAATATTTTCAGAGGAACACACAACAAAGTAGTAATTCTGTCAGACTGTCTTCTAGACTTGACATGCCTCAGAACTGGGCAGCCTTGGGTGTGTCAGTGAGAGGGAGTAATCAGCCTTTAGCAGTTCAGGTCTCTATGTGTCACCAATGTCCTTGTTGCTATGATATCTGTTCCAGCAGGGGGAAGCAATTGGTTAATCAGAAAACTTGGATTGATGCAGTTACTGAAAATTTTGAAGATCCAAAAGCAGAAAGGCTGAAATGTAGCAAGTGAAAGCCATGTAAGAGACAGTTGACCAAAATAGTAGAGCTGGTACTTTTCATGCTTTTCTACTTTCCTTTATATTATGTTGTGTGTGTATATTTGCACTTAAAACTGATTGTTGTATGAAATTATATCTTTATATTCTTTAGTTCACTACTAGCATAACTACCAGATTAAAATTCTTTTCAAATTATGCTGACAGCAGGCACTGTGGTGTGGCCAGGTGTGTTGACTCTGCATCTCTGCATTGGCACCACAGAGGAGTCTTCTCATGCAGACCTTACACCTGGCTTAATTTCTTGCAACCTACCATTTCTCATGGAAAAGTGTGGAGTCTGTCCTCAATGGGCCATGAGATGCCCCTGGCAGGAGATCCCTGGCTGTTGAGGCAGGTGTTTTGTAGTCATGGTCCATTCCACACCCACCATGGAGTTTCCAGGTGGAGGAACACCACTCAGGCATGCAGGGCACTCAGCCTGGTACAGTGACCTAGCAGCAGGCAATGCTGCTTGGCATGCCCTGGGCCCAGGTTAGAGGTTTCTGAGCTGGTGGGGTCCAGGAGCATGCACTGTCCACACAGTGGGTGAGGTGTGATGCCCTCCAGATGGCAAATCCTGCTGTGCCATCTGGGGTACTGCCATGCTCCACTGGGTGCTCAGACAGCTACACAATATTTGTGGCTGGGGAATGTGGTCTTGCAGTGTCCTCAGGGTGCATCAACAACTCAGTGTAAATGCAGCTACAGGCAACTGTAGTGCAGGTATGTCCCCTGAGCACATCATTAACTTTATTGATGATTTAGCCACTTAACGCACTGCATATCCTTAAAGAAGGAGTCAACCTTACACAGCACTGGATTTTGCTCGCTTGGTGGATGGCTGTTTTTAAGAATCCAGGGCTTGAATTTATATACCAGTATTTATTGTTACATTGGGCTTCCTCGCTGCCAAGTGCTCTTGTGACCTGATTGCTCCTTTTCATCTATTTACATTCTGTTAGAGAGCTGTAGTCTTATGATGAATAAAGAGAAGTAGGCAGGCTATTTGTTGGCACAATAAATTTTGCTGGTAAGCTGTGAGGCTGTATTTTCTGCTTATTTGGCCAGGGTGGCTCTTATTTCCATGGTCTATAAGATCTATCTCTTCTGTTTTGCAAAGACGATATGTATTAAGAGTGTTTTCAAAGTGGTACTCAGGAAATGTATGGGAAAGAAAGGAAGGAGGAAAAGAAAAGAAAGAAGGAAACCTGAAAATCTACTTCTGACAGCCTATAATTCAGTGATAACATTCCAGAATCATAGACAAAGTTAATAGAACTGGAAATCATATTAGCCATGCCTATATATTTCTGCCACTTTCTGTCCATTTTTATTTTATGGTCATGTTATACTGCTTACTGAGATTATGATTGTGATCTATCTTTATTACTTTGTGGCCTAACCTTTCAAGTCTGAGCTTTTACAGACTGAACAATAAATTTTGCTATAACAACCTCACTTAATTCCCCTATAAAACTGATGTTTCTTGACGCTTGTTCACTGATGTGTACTATAAATATGGCAACCCTAAATTTTAGAATTTAGTCTCATTTGGTCCATACAAAACAATAATAAAAGTCTATAAAACAGGAAACAGTAAAACGAGATTATTCAGTAGTGACTGTGTCTAATTCTGTTCCTCAAATGAAAAAGTATAATTCAAAATGTCTTGAAAGGCAACATTTCCCAAATTTACATTTGCAGTATGACTGATTGCTAAATTCCCTCTTTAGCTGTTACTTAAGGACTAAAGTGTTACTGGGAGAACATATGGATGGAGGGAAGGGTAATGAGGAACAAGACCTCTGTCAGTACATGTGTGAGCTGTGGAGCTGTGTGAAGCAGCAAACAATTCGTTACCCTCCTCTCTGAGAAAGTAGGGAGAGACAGGCGTGTCCTGCTCCACTGATGGTGAATGCAGTCCTGCATCTGTAGTTAATGGATGACACTGCCTAGCATGAAGCAAGGAGGAGAAAAAGGAATGCTGTTTTTTTCTGAAAAAACTTTCTATATTAAAAACTCTTGCCAGATTTTCTCATACATTAGATGTAAATAACAGCCTAAGCTCATCTTTCATTTTGTAATAGTCTGTTGCTCTCCTCTAGATTCCAGATGTGCACTTCTAATAGCAATAATGACAAAGCACAGCTTCTGATTAACACTAATGATGTGATTGTGAATTGGCACTGTGACAATACAAATGTTTTTTGGACTGCTTCAGCTTTTTACCTTAGACCTACCCCAGTCTGTCTTCACCTGAGACATTCAAGTAGTGACTTCTCTTACAAGATTCCTGGTGGGATTGGTGTAGTTTTCCCCCTTTCCCTTATTTTGTTTCACTTGGGCACTCTTGAACCATACTCCTGTACAGTCAGATTGGTTTTTTGTACAATCAGTGGCTAGAATAGAGATGTCATAAAAAGAAAGATGTGGAAAGGGAGAAACCAACAGCCGATGATCAATGAATCATTGGGAGATGATGTATAAAATTATACACAGAGAGAAAATTGAGAACAAAGGCAACTTTGACAGTTGATTATCCTCCTGCCTTCATATTTCAGCTATCCCAGGTTTGTCAATGGTATGGTTGACAGATATATTTTTCCAGAATATATTTATAATTAATAATTTCAAGTCTAGCAAGAAGTTCTAGATAAAAAGGGCTGGATTGAAAGTGTCAGTTTCAGCAGGAAAAATTATCTGCATTCTTTCAACATGTATGTTGACTATTGCATATATTTGTGAAATGTTCTTCATTTAGTCTTTCTAAGCCTGTAAAAGATCTTATTATTTTTAAACATAACATTATTCACAATTTGATTAAATTAAGAGAAATAAGTCCAAGAAGGCAAGTGTATCTTTATTCAAATAGAACTGAATCTTCTCCTATAAATATGTAAGTGCCTACATGATGTCATTGTATGAAATTATGCTTGAAAATGTGAATCTCAGAGAGCTGTTTATAGTCCTACTAAAAAAAATGTAACCTTAAGGATTCAGGAAGTTATATCAGCTAAAATTAGGCACACCTCAGAACTGGTTTACATCAATTTTCTTTGCAATTTATGCTGGCTGCTCAAATATCATGGAAGTGAAAGGTACAAAAATGGATGGGTGAACTGACAGATGGATATGAGAAATCAGAAAATTAGTTTAAATTTCAGGATTTGAATAAATTAAGCATGACAAGCATAACACAGGAACCCATTATTTATTTAGTTCATTTAGCTTTGTTTTTATTATAAAAAATTGCCAGTACATATTGGAAATCTCATTTATTGCAGAATAAAAGAACATGAAGTCGGCATCTGATGATGCCAAACCCAGAACTGCAAAAAAACATTCTGCTGGCAGGATTAGGGTGTGATTCAGAAAAATATGGTCATGATTTAAGAAAGTTTTGCACAATTTTGCTACTGAACTGACAAAATAAATTTTAACTGACAACGTACCCCACGTCCCCTTATTATTAGATTATATGTAGATAATATCAAAAATAAAATGAAGCCATTTTTACTGATAATTTTCATACTGTTTGGTTAGGCGCTGGATAACATTCGAACATTTTGTGTCATTCAGGGATAATGCATTATTGAATATAGGCCAAAACATGAACTTCTGGAGATTTTGTATATTACTTCACAGTGGAGTGTTGTGCATATCAGAATTTAGAAGAGGAGCTCTACTTGTAATGACTTGTCCATTCTTTCCTACATGAATACACATATAGATGTTTATTCCAAAACAGGAAGTTAGTTTCTTTTGTTCTTGGGCTGTATGCTTTGATATACTGGCATCAAAAAATTTTATAGCCTGTTTTGGCTGCCAGGATAATCAAGTGCCAATAACTCTAAGTATTCAAAGATAGAACAATCTTACTAGCTTCCCAGTCGCTGAAAAGCTAAGTAAATACACAAATCATTTTCACATCTTTGTTGATCTAGTTAATTATAGTGTAGAGAGAAGGACTAGCAGCTGTCCTGCATATGTTTCATTTTTGTCCTCTTTTTTCCTCCCTCCAGATTTGAACTTCACATGACTTCTTAAGTATTTTGGAGGTTAATAGACTGATCCAACTCTTTTTATCCATAGCAATCCATGGATATTATAACCCTCACAATAAAAACCGAAAAAAGATGCTAGAAATATCTCTAGTATGAAAGTAAATCCCAAAATTCTGGGATTCTGGGTAAATATCTTTTGGTGAACTATTTTTAAAGAGCTTAGACAATTAGCAGTAAACATTTGGGCACCAAAATCTTTTAACTCATAGGCCAAACTTACACTGCAATAGTTTAGCCCATACAATTGTGTCGATTTTTAAACCAGATTTTAAGCACAAAATTGATTGTCTGACTTTTTTATCACAGTCAGTGGAACTGGAGAATGATATATTTTTCTTAATGGCAATCAAATAAAATTCTGGACAGGCCCACATATTGAGATTGCTATTAAAATACCCAATGGTTGCACTGAAAAGGATATATTTTGGAAACTAGTATTTGTTGGATAAGCATAGGTTCTTCCAGGTAATTAATAAGCATGACTATTCTTTTCAAAAGTAAAAAAAAAAAAAAAAAA
>VZTT01032686.1:5874-16160 GCA_013400855.1 Buphagus erythrorhynchus | reverse complement strand
GTGTCTGTATCTGTGTATGTGTCAGTGTAGGCTCTGTGTAGGTGCTGTGTGTGCTGCTCAGGGACTCTGTGAGGGAGGGCAGGAGGGAGTGAGGGGTGTGTGTGTGGAGGGCACT
Organism: Buphagus erythrorhynchus; assembly: GCA_013400855.1. Classification (NCBI taxonomy): domain Eukaryota; kingdom Metazoa; phylum Chordata; class Aves; order Passeriformes; family Sturnidae; genus Buphagus; species Buphagus erythrorhynchus. Next base: position 16,045 of record VZTT01032686.1, on the reverse strand, counting down.
GCTGTGCCCGCACTCGGCGGCAGCAGGTTGCCTTGCGGGCATAGCGACGGGAAAAAGGTGGGAAATAAATGTTTTTGTATGCCGGACTTGGTTTCCTTGAAAGAGGAAAGGCGCGGGCTTGTAGGCTGCGTTTGTTCCGAATCCCGTCTTCCCGCTGGAACTGCCGGTGCATGGCAGCCCCTCGCCTCCTGTGCGGGCTGTGGGATCGAGTGTGTCCGGGTCCATCGGCACGGAGCTGTGAGTTTTGAACTAGGATAATGTTATTGTCAAGCTGCCCGCAAAGGGATTAGTCTCCTCGCTCCTTCCCTCCCCCCCTTCTTAAAATAACATCAGGTAGGGAGCAGAAAAGCTGATTTGTGCTCTGTATGACCGAGTTCTTTAGTCGTGTCACTGGAGCATCTTCAAGGCGATTAAACGGTGGAAGTTTTGATGTCGTCTGTTTATGTCTCCATTTACTTGTCTAAAAATAATTTCTCTTGCAGAAGACTTGCATCAGTTTTTTTTTTTTTTTTTGTTTTGTTTTGTTTTGTTTTTTTTTTGTTGGTACTCCTTGGTAAGAGAAGAGACCTCAGTTCTGTGACTTCGAAAACTTTTTATTACTTTGTGCTTGTAACAGAAGGCATTTAGCATTTAACAGTTTTTAAAAGTCTGTTATTTTGTTGCATTTTCTTCATATGGCTAGCAGTGTCTATCACAGCTAATTTAACTAATGACATTTAGATTCTGAGGTTGTTTTCTTAACGGTATAACCAGAAACTCAAGACACCTGGAATTAACATTCATTTAGCTCACACTAGTGCAATGTAAAACCAAGAGGTGTAATATACTTAAGGAAACCTTATAAGTTTTTTGTATAAACAGTTGCATGTATTAATATAAACTTTAACAATGGTTTGTTTCCTTTTCAGTAAAGAAGAATGTCCTTGTTTAAAGCTAGAGACTGGTGGTCCACCATTCTTGGAGAAAAGGAAGAATTTGACCAAGGCTGTCTGTGTGTTGCTGATGTTGATAATAGTGGCAGTGGACAAGGTAAATTCAGACTTAAAACTGCTGGCTTTTAAGCCACGCATCTGTAGGCTTGCTTTGACAAATGCATGCTGAAAGCTTATTAGTCAGGCTAGTTAGTTTTAGATCTGCTATCTTTAATGTGTCCTTGTAGCCTTAAGAAGACAAATTCAGTGCTCTCTTTTTATATTTGTATGCTGCTAAATATGTTAATTCTTGCTTATGTTCACTAGTAACCTCACTTGTCTTATTCCTTCAATGGTAGATATCTTTAAAATAAAGAATTTTCAGTTAATCATGGGAGCAAACACATTGTGACTTGTAAAAACCAAAAGGGAGAAAAAAGGAAGGTGAGAGCTAAAAAGTTAAGAATTCAGGAAAACAAATAAAGAGCCCTTTTGATCTGGAAAACAAGTGATGATTGAAGTAAGTGACTGTGCTTGAGTAAACATCGTGTTTCTGTGTAGTCATTGATAATGTGAAATGATCTTTGCTGTTAGAGAGGTTTTTTGTATGTACTTTTTTAAAATAATAAATTCTTGGTGTCTTTATGATATCATGCTCCCCTTGGAACTTTGTTTTTTCCTAGTAGAGGTACTTGAGTTTGACTTCCTTGCTGCCATACTCTTCTAAAATTATTTTAATGATTTGAGGATTCTCCCTTTTAAGGATAATTTGAATAAAGCTGAGCTGTTACTAATTTGGTGTACAACCTTTTTCAGCAGAAATTCATTAGAGTCATTTAGACTCTAAAGACCATTAAGAGCATCGTGTTCAACAGCTGACACTCTGTGTTCGCTACTAAACCATATCCTTGAGCACCTTGTCTACACATCTTTTAAATACCACCAGGGTTGGTGATTCAGCCACTTCCTTTGGCAGTTTCTTCCAGTGCTTCACAACCCTTTTGGTAAAATTTTTCCTAATATCCCATCTAGGTTTTACAGCCCCTAGTGCACCTCTAAGCCCTTCATTGGCTTTGTTGCCCTTCACAGGCCATGCTCTACCATCTCCATGACTTTCTTGTAATGAGGGGCCCAAAACTGAATACATTATTTGAGTTGCAACCTCACCAGTGCTGATTACAGAGGGATAATTCTTCTCTGACCACACACTTTCTGATGCAAGCCAGGATGCCATTGGCCTTCTTGGCCGCCTGGGCACATGCTGGCTCATGTGCCAGCTGCTGTCAACTGTAACTCTAGGTACTTTTCTGTTGGGCAGCTTTCCAGCCACTCTTCCCCAAGTCTGTTGTGCTGCATGGGGTTGTTGTGACTGGAGTGAATGACCTAGCACTTGGCCTTGTTGGACCTCATATGATTGGCCTCAACCCATTGTTCCATCCTGTCTAAATTCTGCTATAGAGCCATCCTACCCTCCAGCAGATCAACCCTCCCAGCCAGTTTGGTGTCAGCAAACTTACTGAGGGTGCACTTGATCCCCTCATCCAGGTCGTTGATAAAGATATTAAACAGGACTAGCCCCAGTACTGAGCCCTGGGGAATGTCACTCATGACCAGTCACTGGCTGGATGTAACTCAATTCACCACCACTCTCTGGGCTCAGCCACCCAGCCACTTTTCTACCCAGCAAGCAATGCACCTGTTTAAGCGATGACTATCCAGTTTCTCCAGGAGAGTGCTGTGGGAAATGCTGTCAAAGGTTTACTAAAGTCGAGGTAAACAACATCCAAAATCTGTCCCTTTTTCATCAAGCTGGTCACCTCATCATAGACGGAGATCAGGTTGGTCAAACAGAACCTGCACTTCTTAAACCCTGCTGGCTGGGTCCGATCCCCTGGTTGTCCCATACAACCTGCATGATGGCACTAAAGATGATATGCTCCATTACTTTCCCTGCTACTGAGGTCAGGCTGACTGGCCTGTAGCTCCCTGGATCTTCCTTCTGACCCTTCTTGTAGATGGGCTGTGGAGGGAGCAGAGCCCATCTCTGAAGAAAAGGCAAACCCCCAAGAGAGGCCCCCATGGAATATGATACCTTAGATAAGAAATTGTTTACTTAAAGTGACTAATACCAAGAAGTATCTCACCCATCTGTAGACCCTTGTTTTATCTTTCTGTAATTCTAGTGGTCCATTTTTCTCTTAGATAACTGGTATTTTTTCCTAAAGTCTTTTGCAGATTGGTTGGTTATAGAATTCCTTATTTTATTGGTCCAAATACAAAACCCTTAAAATCTATAAAAGTCCCCTTTGAGCCCCACCCATTGGATTTGCTGGACAGGACCCCCTTCGTAGAAGAAATAAGGATTCTATGGAATCTCCTTGACGGCATCTCTCGATCTCTTTCTCTGCTGGCTCAGAGGTACTTGCAAGCCTCATTTCACAAAAGAGCTGAAAGCCTAACTCCAGGCATTGCTTGCACTTGTACCTTGTAGCCGAGAACCACCTGGGACTCCAGGGGAAGCTGTCCCTTGCAGGATAACTGATTCTGGCTCGATCAGGCAGTTCTGGGGTCTACCAAAGACCCCCTCACTGGCTACAATGGGCATCACATTTGCTAACTTCCACTCAACTGGGAGCTCCCTGGTCAGCCAGGACTGATGATAAATTATGGAGAGTGGCTTGTTGAGCACTTCCACTCTCTCAGTGTTCCTGGGTGGATCCCATCTGGCCCCATAGACTTGTGTTTGTGTCTAAGTGATGTAGCAGAATGCTGGCCATTTCCCCTTGCATTATGGGGGCCTCATTCTGCTCCCTGTTCCTGTCTTCCAGCTCAGAGGCTGGGTACCCAGAGAACAACTGTTGCTCTGTTGAAGACTTAGGCAAAGGCAGCTCTAAGTACCTCAGCCTTTTCCTCATCCTTTGTCACTATGCTTCCCCCCATATCCAATAAAAATGGAGATTCTTCTTGGCCATCCTTTTGCTGCTGATGTATTGATAGAAACATTTTTATTGTGTTTTATGGCAGGAGCTAGATTAAGTTCTAGTTGGGTTTTGGCCCTTGTAATTTTCTTCCTGCATAACCTTACGATACAGCTGATTCAGCACTCCTGATTCAGCTGCTCCTTCCAAAGGTCATATCTCCTTGTTTTCCTGAGTTCCAGCCAAAGCTCTGTGCAGCCAGTATGGTATTCTTCCCTGAAAACTTGCTTTGGCACATGGGGACAGCCTAGTCCTGTACCTTTTAAGATTTCCTTTGTTACAAATGTTCAGCCTACCTGGGCCCCTTTGCCCTTCAGGACTACCTTCCAAGGGACTCTATCAACCAGTCTCCTAAATGGGTGAAAGTTTGCCCTCAGGAAGCCCATGACAGCCGTTCTGCTGTTCCCCTTCATTCCTCCTAAGAATTGAAAACAAAATTTTGTGATCGCTGTGCCCACTACAGCCTCCAACCATCAAATCACCTACAACTCCTTCTCTGTTCACAAACAGCAAATCTAATGAGGCACCTTCCCTAGCTGGCTCCTTCACCAGTTGTGTAAGGCAGTTACCTTTCATACCCTCCAGGAATCTCCTAGACAGTTCCTCTATGCTATGTTTTCAGCAGACATCTGGTAAGTTGAAGTCCCCCACAAGAGCAAGGGCTCGTGGATGTGAGACTTCAAGCTGCCTGTAGAATATTTCATTGCCTCTTTGTCCTTGTTGGGTGGTCTGTAACAGACTCCCACCATGACATCTGCCTCATTGGCTTTTCCCTGATTCTTACCCATAAACACTCAACCCTATTGCTGCTATCACTGGTGCTGACAGATATTCACATATCTGCAAAAAATGTAATTGCTAAAGTTAAACTAGAAGACAGGCCACAATGAACATCAATAGAATAATGTAAATATTCTATCTTTTTAGGGTATTATTTGAAGCACTCTGCAACAAATCGAATTCCGCATGTGCTATTGTGTCATGTAGTATCCTATGTATTGTTTTTGTTTGTTTGTTTTGTAGATAAAGTTATTGTGGGCAGTTATAAGGGATATCTCAGAATCTTTAATCCACATCCTGTGAAACCTGGGGATGAAGTTCAACCTGAAGACTTGCTCTTGGAAGTGCAGTTGCGAGAACCAATATTGCAGGTGGAAGTGGGAAAATTTGTTTCGTAAGTAAATGGCAGGCCATGGTGCTGTTTGTTTAAGTCTTAGATGTGATTTTCTTCCTTTGTTTTGGAGAGTGCATTTTCAGTTTCTAGACGGACAACTATTTATACATCTGTGAATCCCATAGTATGCATTTGATCTGCTTCTTGAATCATCTTCACATGAGAGATTTTTACTTAAGGTATATATGGAGGATAATCTTCCAGATAGTTATATAATTTTTAGAAGTATGTAGAACAGGAAAAACTAAACATTGAAAGTTATCTTTTAAGGTGTTAAGAATACTTGACTAACTTGTTTTGGTCTAGGATGTAATACTGGCCAATCGTTTCCTGTTTGATAGAGGATAGGAGACCCTTAATTCCAATGAATTTAATGGAAACAAGTGGTCATGTAGAGGAGAGATACTGTGTCTCTAAGGAAAACACCTTATAGTTAATTGGCTGTAAGAGAATCTACTTAGGAGAACTTTATTTTAGTAATTAGTTCTTGAAGGATTTATTTTAATTTTGAAATGAACTTCTAATACTGTAGCATGAACTTTATTTAAAAAATGAAAGTAAAACCTGTACTAATCATGGGAAAGATTCATGCTTTGAGACCAAAGGGCCAAGTAATCATGGAAGGACCATTTGCAGGAATGATAATGTCTTACTCTGTGAAATGAGCTGAAACATTTTCTGTATTTACAGCACAAGTACCTTGCTAAAAGTACTGTTGGTGTTTGGAGGAAGAAGAATGTGAGAGTTTGAAGGTTCCATGCAACTAGTACAAAAGTGAATATAAAAAAAAGTAGTGTCTGATATTGCTGAATAATGCTTGTCTGGAGGGATGATTCACATATCATCCCTCCATGAAAGATTAACAGCACCTTATTTCAAATGAGTTTTAAACTAAACTGGGAAAATAGTTATGCTGCTCTTCGTATTTTAATCTCAAAATATGTTCTTGAAGGATTAATTTTGATTTTGAAATTAACTCCAAACACTTCACCATGAATTTAGGAAGATCAGTACTACTGAGTTTTTATGCTAGCATCTAACACCCAAACCTTTGCATTTGGCCTACATGAGAGCAATTTCAAAATGTTGCTTGAATTTTATCCTGTATAAATTCTATTTGAATTTATATGAAAATAGTGGCTTTTTACCCTTCTTTACAGTGGTACTGAAGGACTTCATCTGGCTGTGTTGCATTGCCGAAAACTCTGTGTGTATGCTGTTTCAGGTTAGTTTACAGATTCAAGCTTTCCAGTGATTTTAAGTGTATTCTAAAGTTTGGATTAGGTTAATGTTAAACTTGATATATACAGTGTTTGCTCATCATCACTGAAGATCTGCAGTCATGTTCTTTCACTCAAGCCCACATATGAAGAGGGGCATTAGTAATTAGGTTCAGCAGAGGTTTGCTGATCTGCTCCATGCCTGTGATGCTGTGATGGTCTGTGGGTAGCAGTGATTGTGAGCAACTAGTTCTCATTATGGTCTTATGAATTGGTGTTCTTGTTCAACATGCTAATGAATAAATAGTTGTATAATGCCAAACTACTTAGCTCTTTAAAAATAAATGATTATGATTCTGAACTCAGAAGTCCAGATAATTTTTTAGAAAGCCAGAACATTGATAAGGTAGCCCATGAGAAGATTGGAGGTTAATACTGGTAAGAAGGTGAAACCAATGTGTTTTGTCTTAGATCCTCTTTCTTCTACTGCCTTTGGCTGGAAATTCTATATGATGTGTTCTCTGTATGTGAAGAGCCTAGTCATGAAATACATGTTCTGTGCTTTGATTTTTTTTATTCTATATGCTCAGAGCAAAGCACAGATTGAAGAGATCTATTAATAGTACACCCATCTTCAAAATTCAACAGACAACATGGTGTTCATTTTCTCCATGCAGGGACACACTGTGATTCTTTTCATTACAAGAGCATGGTTTTCTTGTAGGAGCAGCTTTTTTCCTATTTGCAGCCTTGTAGTCAGGCTACAAAAGTGTGCTCTCTCTGTCTGGAGACACCTGTGAAAGTGGTCTTTGCTGAGGAGAGATTCTTGGAGATGTACTGCAGTTTTCATGCTTTCTCTTTGCTGTATTAATGTTTATGCCTTAGGATTGTAGCCTACCAGTACTATTTTTATTAAAACAATGTATTTTAAAATTTGCATTAAGAGCATATGACAGTAAGTCTACAAGTCTTTAGTAGTTATAATTTGCTGTTTGGTCTACATGGCTAAAGCAGTTAAGTAATAATAAAAGTAAAATTTTGCTGTCTTTTAATAGACTTTTCATACTAATCTGTAAGCATTCATGCTTTAAAGGTAATTTCTGTCATCTGAGTGGGTACTCTCAAAGAAGCTCCTTTGAGAAATAACTATCATTACTTCTTTATGCTTTTAAGGCAAACTACACTTTCATAAAGTGGAATCTTTACTTGCTTTATACATGTTACCGTATCTATTATTCATAATAAAAATCACTATGCTGCTTCTTTTGACAAATGAAAGCATCCTTCAGGGATGACTAAAGTATGGCCTTGATATTGTATTACAGTCAATATACACAGACTGATTACTTTCTAACTTGTTTATCCTGAAGTGTTGCTGATTATCTGGTTACTACTCAGCAGGGCTTTTTCCCTCGTGTTTATTCCAGTCTTTTCCCTAATGTGAGCCTGCTTTAGGGGTAATTGTTTAATTGTTTGATTTGATTGGAGAAATTGCCTAAAAGTTAGCATAAGCTAACAAATCTTTCATAGAATGTTAAGTTGTTATTGGAATAATCTTTATATAATTAAAGCTTTGGCAGGATTTAAAAATATGTAGAAAAACACCTTTTTATATAGAAAGTTTTTCTACATATAGAAACCACGTTTTTCCCAGATGATGTGACTGTTCTCAAAGGTTTTGGTTTACTTTTTTTTTTTTGTTTGCTAATATTAGTCCTTAAGTATTATGTTATGTGATGAACTTCACTTTCTTCATGGGGTGCAGGAAAAACTTGATTCTCGAAAGAGGAACTTCAGTTTATTTAGAAAGACTTTTTTTTCTGCTAGTTCCTTGAAGAAGTCAGGAAATTAAAATTCATGCAGACCTTTTCAGAGAATGTGATGTATATCACAAAATTATTTTTTGTTACCATATGTTTGTCTGTTTTCTCTGCATTGCTGATCACTCAATTCAATTTCAGGCAAAGTAAAGGCAAATCATGAGTGTGCCCTAACCGTAGCTTTTAAAAATGGTAGCTAATGACCAGCTACCGCTTAATTTGAGACAAAGACTACTGCAGCTGAAGCTGGCTGTTGGATATAGTATATTTACCAAATAACTAGAGAATCATAAGAATTCCCCTTTCAGCAGGGGGAATCAAAGCTTTTTCTGTGATCTTAGAGGTGTGCCCAACATGAAAAATGCATCTAAGTAGTAAAATCTCAGCATTTTGCGAGGTCTTTCTACCATGTATATTATAATGAGACCTTATTTCTGGTTCTGGCCTTTAGGAATTTTGTAGCTAGGTGATTTTTTTTTTTTCAGAAAGTAGCAGTGTGAGCCTACATATCTCAAAAGCCACTAGAAATTAAGTTACATTTTCTTCAGATTGTTTACACTGATATTCCTTTACTTCTTCCACAGTGTGTGGATCAAATTAATAAATATTTACCCTTAATTTTTTTGTAGGAACTCAGGGGAATGTGGAGCATGGGAACCAGTATCAGATTAAACTGATGTATGAGCACAATCTTCAGAGAACTGCTTGTAATATGACTTATGGCCCATTTGGTGGTGTAAAAGGTAAGCTCCTTGTATATTCTTTATAATTAGTTGTTTGAATTTTGAAAGGCAGCATGATGCTGCTGTCTAGAGAAAAACATCTTTTTATGCATGATGATACTTTTTATCTGATGCATATTGAAAATAACTCAAGCTGAAATGAGTGAAGAATATTAAATGCAGAGTAGGTTTTTTCTCACATTTTGAACTGGATATGAGTTTACAAGGATAATATAGGTTTTAGAAAAGGTAACAAAATTCCTGGCTCTTCACTTGTAAAGTACTTAAGCATCTAAAAATAATTGTTTTCTTTTTTGCTTTAATTCTGTTTTACTTTTCTGCACTTGCTTATCCTGGACAAGTTAAAAAGTTAACATCTTCTTTTGCTGAACCTAAGATATCAAGTGTCTTGAAAGATATGTAATACAGACTTCTAAAAACTACTTAAACTTAGATTGGGAAAACAGAAGAGTGAACAGTAATATTTATAGTGTATTTGTAGATTTAAATTAGTTTAATAGATATCAGTGTTTTTTATGGACTTGTGAACTTGTGAACTTGTTTTTGTGCTGTGATGTGGAAGCATTTGGATTGTCTTTGCTTAACATCTCCTTTTCTTCATAAGTAAAGATTGCCAAAAAATATTTGGGGGGTGGCAGTCATCAACAAAAATAGTGTTACTAAACTGTTGGCAGAGTTGTAAGTCACTTTCCAAGCCAGAAAGTCTCCTGCATCAATATGGCAAAAATATCCATACAGTTCCTCGGTTCTGTGCCTGTAATAACTTGCTAGTAATAATGCTACAATGCTCTACCCTAAACTCAGGCTTGTCCCTGGGCTTAAATTCAGCTGACCAAAATCCTTACTGATTGAAGAGATTATCACCTACTAATTTCTTACAACTACCTTGGGGAAAATGGTCAACTCATGTATAAATGCTATGAGTTTCCTGAGGAGTGTCTATGGTATGGCATATTCCTGTTAAAAGCAGAAAGACAATACAGAGGTTCCTAAATCTGAGAAGAGGTGATAATGCTTTCTGACATTCTACAGTGGAGTTGCAGTAACAAATGTATAGGGGATAGTAAACTAAGTGTTGTGAGTGTCTGGAACGGTTCAGAAAGAATGAAACAAGTAAACATGTACCACCATGCAGTTCTGCAGAATAAATTATCTGCATTTTTGATATGCATGTTTATTTACCGTGGAGTTCAAAGTAGAGGTCTCACCACCAGCTCAGTCTTGATGCCAGACCTGTCTCATGAGCTGTGGTGGATGCAAGTAATCTGATGAAGAAGGTATCTTTGCAAGCTAGGGATTCAGGAGGCAATGTTTACCCTAGAACC
>VZTT01032684.1:98527-109369 GCA_013400855.1 Buphagus erythrorhynchus | reverse complement strand
GCTGTGAAGAGAGGGTAGAAAAATGTTAGGCTTTTGTTTGATTCAACTTTTATGAATATTTCCATTCTGATTTCTTCTTTTCATAGGTTTCTAGATAAAATGAATAAATAACTAAAATAAAACCTCCTTTTTGAACATGGAATTTGATTTCTTGTATTAGGGAAATAAGTAGTTTTACTTATTTCCCTCTACTTAGATTCCAGTGGAGTATGTTTGACTAAAATGTGTTTTATATGTTCCACACAAACGTAATCACGAAAGCTCCAAGTGATGAAAAATGTGTTACCTTCAGATTGCCTTTATCTGTTGCATTTCTAGCTGAGGCTATTCAGCTGCTCTTTCTGTTTTCCTCAGATAAGTTAACGATCATCCCAGTTTTAAAGACTTTTTATTTTTTTCCTCTGCCTGAAATTGCATTTGCAGTCTGGCCAGGTTAGGAATGGTCTCTGGTTTGCCTCTGTGGGGGCTTTGATCACAATCTGCCTGTGCAGTGGCAGCCTCCACAAGATGCCACGTGCAAAGATTGGGATCTCCTTAAAAAGTTCCAAAGCAATTTCCTTCCTGGGAGAAAGAACATCTAATTTGAAGCTTTATCTTGGCAAATAAATAAATAAATAAATTTGTAGGTATTTAATCCCATTCAGTTTGAGCTCTGGAGCCCACTTGTGGATTCAAATGAGCTGCTTAACGAGGAGATCGTAGAGTTGGGAAGTTCTTCCATAAGTCATTGGAACAGCTCACTGGATAGAAGAGAGAGATTTAATGGCCACAAAATGCAGCAGAACTTCCACAAAAGTTCCTGAGCAACTTTTGAAGGCAGTCCTACTTCCATAGAGTAATTCAGGTTGGAAAAGCTCTCCAAGATCGTTGAGTCCAACCTGTCACCAGTCCCCACCTTGTCCCCAGCCCAGAGCACTGTGTGTCACATCCAGGAATTCCTTGGACACCTCCAGGGATGGGGACTCCACCATCCCTGGGCAGTTCCAATGCCTGGCCATGCTTTCAGTGCAGAAGTTCCTCCTGATGTCCAACCTGACCTTCCCCTGGCACAGCCTGAGGCCATGTCCTCTCATTCTCTTGCTGGCTGTCTGGGAGAAGAGCCCAATCTCCACCTTGCCACCACCTCCCTTCAGGAGGCTGCAGAGCAGTTTTGACCAGCAGTTAGGAGCAGATCAAATCCGAGTCCCCTTCAGCCAAAATTTGCCTGATCCTTTGATTTCCATCCCCACCAGGACAAATTCATGTTTTATTTTGGCATTTGTATTTGAATAATCAAGAGTACCCTCTTGTTCTCCAAGCAGTGTATGATTTTGGAATGTTGGAAAAACTGGAAATCGTTGTATACAAGTTTTAGGGCTCCAGAAGGGCTAATCTAGTTCTTTGTGAATTTAGTATCTGAACTCAGGCACATGACTGACAGATTTCCAAATGATGGCACATCCATTGGTTTCTGCTGATACTTCAGAGAGTAATGCAGAAATGTGATGTGGGTTTGACAAAGAACACCTCAGTGAGTCAGGGTAGGAGAATGGTGCATTAAAAGTGAATTTTAGACAAGCTCATTAGTGTTCCAGATGAGAAAATATGGATAACCTAGGAATTGATTTAGAAGAAATTATAAGACAAGAAGGTTGTCTGAGCTGGAGGCAAAAAAAAAAAAAAAAAAATCCGAAAATCCATTAACTGATCATGAGAATGCATTAGAAATGACAGAACTGCATTTATTCTAGGAAGCCCTGAACTAGCAAACTAATTAAAACTTTGTGTGGCTGTCAGAGATGTGAGGATTGGGGCTTGCTGGGATACCCTGTTCCCAGTGCTTGTTGTCATGGTGGAAGAGTAGCAGGTAGGGCTTGTCAAGTCATTTATTAACTTGTCATTACTGAGATTTTCTAAGAAATACGTGCTGGAAAAACATCATTAGAATTTCTGTTTTCCACAGCGTTGAAATTACTAATTGAAATGTGTTTGTTTTCTCTGGCTTTAGTGTCACAATTAGCGAAAAAGCATAAGGTAATTGTATTTATTGCTAGTTTTGTTTTGTGACTTTTTTGTATTATAAATTTTATAATTTTTGATTCCATGCCATTTTCATAAGGAAATATATAACTAAAACATATTCTCAAGGCTTGCTGCCTGTTACTCTCACCTTCCTGCATAGTAACCAGCTGGATTGCTGTTTTATTTGTTAGACTGTGGGTGGTTTTCCTTAGAAAAATAATTATATTTTTAGGAAGGTTTTAACTGCAATTACACGATATTTTATGTATAGCTGAAAAATAAGACTTTTGGAAGTTGTCCATAAGGAGTCGGGGGATAATTTTTTGTTTCTGATGGTTTTGAGTGCTAATTAAGTAAGAATATGAATGCAGTAAGAATAAGAAAATGTTAAGAAGAGGGGAGAAAAAAATGCCAACTATAAACCACCAACATCCATGCCATTGTTTTTTGCAAAAACACCAAAAATAATCATGTATGTACACATGGATGGAAAGATGAAGAAGCTGTGTCAAGTTTTTGAAGATGAGAAGATGAGATTTGCTCTGTTGCTAAGATTTAAATTTTCTAATGTCAATCTGTGGTTCTTTTCATTAGTTTTGCCTAGGAATTTTAAATATTCAGCCTATATAGCTGTTTTACAATTGTGCTTTTATTACCAGAGCCATGCAGCAGCTGGGCCTTTTAGGATCTTTACATTTTTAGATTGTTACTTATTATTGCAGAGTTTTAACAACAGCACAAATAACTGTGAGTGCTCCTGTTGCAGATTGTTCGTGACTGATTCTGTTTTCCTTCAGTATGACACACTTTTGTCCTTCTAGATTTGCTGTGGAGAGACAGTTCTGATTGCAGTGCATGTTTTGTGGGTTCTTTCCCAATAAATTTTAAGATGCCAGTTACAGCATTTTAAAGGAAGCAATAATCTGTCATAAGGCAGACAAAAATAATTGATGAATGATTTTGCATTTTTCAAAATAATAGCATAAGATTAATTGCCTATACCTATGAAATAAATAAGTCATTGGGTGAAATTCCAAATAGTTTTATTTCATGTAGTTTATGTAGAAATTCATAATAATAATGGCTGATGTTATTATTCATGAACTTCCCTTGTACTCTGTGTTTGGAAAATGGGCAAATTTCTATATTGCCATAAATATATGAATATAACTATGTTCTCAACCATTCCAATTAATTGGGTATTACTTATATTTGGTGAACCTTGGTTTTATTGCATTTGAACTCTAAATCTGGTGTGCTTTTTTCCATGGCAAATGCATTACTTATTAATCTTGTCAGCTGCATTTGAACCACAGCTTTACTTTTGTAGGGTTGGTGAATGCCTTTGCGTATTTCAAACAATTTTGGGAGAAGGTGGTAATGGAGCACTTCATGCCTGATACCTCTTGCACTAGTTTTAGTAATTGCACTGAATTTTCCAGCACTTACTTTCTTTGATAGCTGGATTCAGCTGAAGTCGCCTTCAAGACAGACCTAAGGGAAAATGAATTATAAAGGTTTATTTTTTGATCATTCAAGCTCAATTCAGTTGTATAATAAGGTGAATATGATTTAATTTTTTTTTTTTTTTTTTACTTGAACAGGACTATTCTCCCAATAGTCAAACTAATTATTGTTTAAGCTCTTTCTGTCAGAGCAGTCCCAAATCTGTGGTGTTTCTGGGAGTGTGGGAGGTTGGACTGTGCACCAGCCTTCCCTGGCATGGATTAGGTGATGGCTGTTCCATGCTGGGGAGACAAAGTCAAATTGTATCACAAAAGGAATATGGAACTTTTCTCTCTGAAACTGAACTTCAAACATTTTTATGGAGTTACTGTGTTGAACAGGAAGAGAATCCTCCTTTCTTTCTCCAGCATGATAGAATCATACAATTGTTTAAGGTCAGAAAAACCCTCTGAGATCATCAAGTCCATCTGTTCCCCAGCACTGCCAAGGCCACCACTGCCCCGTGTCCCCAAGTGCCACATCCACATGGTTTTTCAACCCTGCGAGGGATGGGCACTCTATCACTGCTCTGGTCAGCCTGTTCTGGTGCTTGACCACCCTTTCAATGAATAAATTTTTCTTGATATCCAATCTGAACCTCCCATGGCACAACTTGTGGCCATTTCCTCTTGTCCTAGGTTTTTGGTATGCATCACTTAAAATAATTTCTGAACTGAAAACTACCAGCTGCCTTTTTACTTCAGGATGTTTTTTCAACCGTTACCTTCTGCAAAAAGCATCTGCTGCACTCTAGCCATCCTTGGTTTTTCTCTGCAATTGGATTCTGTAACATCCATGCCTCTGTGCCAGCTCTTGTTGGGATCCTCTCAGCGTGGAGACTTTTTGTGATGTCTAGGAGAACCTTTAGCTAAATTTTGTCTTTTCTGTTTTTACTCTCCCGTGCTTGAAAGCTGCAGGGCATTTTTGGTATGCAGTGTCCTGTAAGGTCTGGACCTGGTCAGTCTGTGCCTCCCATTTTATTTGCTGTTTCAAAGTGTTTATGGGTGTGTTTGTACTTTGGAGTTTATGTGTGTGCAGGTTGGAATTTGCAGGGGGGAGAATGAGGACCCAGAGGGCTTTAGGTCTCATCCATGTTCTGCTTTTATGGAATGATGGTTCTTAACTCAGAGCAGTGCAATATGATGGCTGCTTTTTCTCCTCTCCTGCTGCACAAGCCCATGTGGAAAACTGGTGAGAAAATTTCCCACTGGTGTATCGTAGCTGGAAATGCAGATTGTGCTGGGAGTATTTTGGGTGTGCAGTAAGCTTTGGCTGAAAAAGCTCATGGCTAAAATGAACCTGCTCTAATTTGTAATTCTTTGTATGAAATGCTAGATTTTCCATGCATTGGATAACTCTTCAATTTTCTTCATCATTAGGCAATTATTAGTGGCTCAGGGTTACCAGAAAGTATTTTTGCCTTTATGTGATATGGACAAAATAATTTTCTTCGCAGGATGGTTTGGTTGGAAGGGACCTGAAAGATCACCTTGTTCCAACTCCCTGCTGTGGGCAGGGACACCTTCCACTATCCCAGGTTGCTCCAAGCCCTGTCCAGCCTGGCTGACTTTCCTGTAAGTGTAGGGAAGAATTAGTGCAAGCAGTTTCATTGCTGGAGCCCAGGAATGTCCTTGATCCTGCCTCCATCCTGTATCCTGAAATAGCATCTTTGGAACTTGTCTAGACAGCTTTCTAACCCAGTTCTGTTCTTGCAGATGGTTTTCTGGCAGCTTTCATGGAAGACTTTGCAGAAAATGTTCTTGCCTGGGATTTCCAAACTCTAATCAAGAAGATCAAACTAATTATTGAAGTGTTCTTCTTCTGCTTCTGTCCTTGAAGATGTATAGAGAGGTCTGCTGGAACAGGGATGAGCCTTTTTCATGTCCCCAAATCCACAACTCAGCAGGTTCTTAACAATCCTGTTGATTTAATTTGGGTCATCCCTGTAGAAGGGAGCATCTAAAGATTTTGAGGGAAAATTGGCTTTGGTTGCATTTTTGGATGATTTTTCCGCATTTGCTTGAAAAGCAGTTTTAGGTTTTGGGGTTTTTTTCAGAATATCTTGTGAACTGCCTGTCACTTCCAAAACTTCTCAGGGTCAGCAAATATATTAGCAAATTGCATTCATCTTCTTTTATGTTAAAAATGCTAATTAAAGCAGGATAGGTATATCACCTTATGTTTTAAAAGATGATTGCATAGTTGAAAGGCAGTGGCATTGATACATAATAAGAAATTTTCATAATAAGATTTTCATTTTGGCTGATAAGGAAATTCTTGTTGATAAAATAAACTTTCATTTACTCAAAGTGTTTGAGTAAATGAAACACTTTTTCTTTCCAGTGGTTAAATTAAAGACTTCGGAATTACTGCAACAGATACAAGTGCTAATATAATAATTTCTATAGCTGGAATGGTTCTAAGAGTAGGATATTTTTGTCATACAAATGTAGCACTTTAACAGGGGGGCAACTTGAAAAAATGTTTGTAATATCACTAAATGTGAATCAAATGTATTAAAACAAAGAATTTTAGTCACATACTGTATGAGCAGGATCTTGGTATGGTTTGTTAAGCAGCAAGTTCAAAATAGCTGTTCAAATATCCAACTGAATGTGGGCTCATAATAACATGATAAAATGATCCTTAAATGCATCAACTGCTGGGTGTAAAGTAAATTTTATCTAGGCATTGTTGTTGTAACATAGTGTTTGTTAATGAGATTATTATTGGAAGGGTTTCCCCTTCTCAGAAAAGCTGTTGACAAATTGGAATGAGATCAGAGAAGAATTATGTGAATTATTGCGGTTTTGTCTTTTAATGGAAGCCTAAAGACTTTGGATGCATTTCATCTATACAAAAGCTTATCAATTAAAAAGAAATTGTCTTAAATTTGCTGTCAGTATAGATTTTGAGACTATTTCTGGTAGCACTTACAGTGTAAATAATACTTCATGATCCTAGTCGAAACTAAACTCGAATATGGGATTCACACCCTGAAACTAAAACATCCAAACACTGAATATGCTCAGGAGAGATTTTGGAGTAGGTATTTGCAGGACAAGGAGTAACTTAGTAAGTTAAGAAGTATTATGATTTTAACAGTGTATGTTTGTGTATCAGCAAGAGGTTGTCTTGTAGTGAAGGCTTTGTTTTAATTCGACAAAATCCTTTGGCTTGAAAATGAAATAAGTGAATAATAAATAAAGTGAAAATTACATACAAGCCGGAACAGTACTACTGGAAAGATGGGAAAATCAGTGCTTTGATGAAGAATTGGATGTATTTTTGAAGTGTGGCACTCATGAGGCATTTTAAATCCTGGGGTCAGTCTGAGCCCCTCACTCCAAGGCAGACACAGAAGGGCTGGAGGATGTCCAGGGAAGGGAATGGAGCTGGGGAAGGGTCTGGAGCAGCTGAGGGAGCTGGGAAAGGGGCTCAGCCTGGAGAAAAGGGGGATCAGGGGGGACCTTGTGGCTCTGCACACCTCCCTGACAGGAGGGGACAGCCGGGGGGGTCGGGCTCTGCTCCAGGGAACAGGGACAGGAGGAGAGGGCACGGCCTCAGGCTGGGCCAGGGGAGGGTTAGATTGGATATTGAGGAAATTTCTTAATGAAAAGAGTTGTTAAGGGACTGGAGTCACCATCTCTGGAAGCAGTCAGAAACGTGTGGATGTGGCACTTGTGGTTTAGTTGTCCTCAGTTAATGGTTGTTGATCTTAAAGGTCTTTTCCAACCTTAATAACTCTGTGAGATGCTTTAGGTCCACCAGGAGTCATAAAACTGGGAACATTCTTACTGGAAGAACAAAACCCTGCAGTAATGGGTCTTCTCTCTTTCTGAATCAGGGAGGAAGCAGGGAGCAGGGTTGCTTATTTTCTGTCATCGATCAGATTTGCCAGGGAAAAGAGAAAATAGATACCCCACCTCTGTGATTAAATATGTATGGTTCTAACGACTTCGGGAGCAATTTGGATATTGAAGTTTGCAATCCATCTTTTCGCTTCATTCTTCAGAGTGATCTGAAAATCTCACTCACTTTCTTCTTTTTCATTAACTTCATTAGCTGTGTGTGTCATCAGTCTGCAAAAGTTAGAAAGGATAGAAAATAATCCTAATTACAAAAATAATACCCTAATTACAAGATTTTGCTTTGAGGTGTTAATTAACCTAATTCTAATGATCCGTGTTCTGAGAAGCAGTGGCAGTTTCTGTTCCATTGCCCTTCAATATGTATTTCTGAAGACTGACTGATTTATTTGCAGTTCAGAGGATTCAGGGCATGGGTAGATGGATTATTTTGGTTTGTTTTCTGTTTGTTTGTTAATTTCTTTGGAATATTGATTCCATTGAGTGTGCACCTTTTAATGGATCCAAGTAGACTTTTTGGTAATCTTTGACTGTTTTATAAAATGATTTTTTATTTTTTTTTTTTTTTTAACTAGAGAGAGATCTGAGCTTTTAGTGTATTTTAAATATTTTAAAGATGAACTTGATTTTCAGCCAGAGAAATTTAGATGCAGTTTTGCCTTAAGAAAACGGTGTAATTGTGCCTTAAGCACATGGTGTAAATTACCATATGTATTTTCCTGTTTGGTAAATGAATTTTCAGTATCTTTTCTCACAAGCTCATCAGTGGTTGGTGTTCTGGAATATTATGTCTCTGAGCACCAAATGCTCAGATAGGGAAGGAATATCCTCTTCTACTTGTCTCTTTCAATGTGATGATTAGTGTTTTCCCCTTTATATATTGGAATTTCTCTCTTATTTAGTCTATTTCTCTGTACTCCTGTAGTACTTTGGTACTCATTGATGAGACTTCAAGCCTTCTACTAATTTATAACGAGGGTATTAAGGATATATAACTCATGCTTAGCTTATTCAACACAGATTAATTCAATATTGTGCAGATGACCTTTAATGAATACGCAAGGAATATTTCTCTGCTGAGTAGAAATTTTCCTTTTTTAGATATCTGTTTTTTTTAAAATAAGTCCTTTTAATATCCTAAATGAAGTCAGCGCTAAAATTTTCATTCTCATTCTGTTTCTTGAGTCAGTGTGGAACAAGGGACTATCTGCACAAGTTGCCTCTCTTCCTTCATGAATAAAAGGGTGTTTAGCAAAAAACAAAAGCATAGTCATAACAAAGTAATTTTGACACTTAATGTGAGTATTGTTCTTTATAAACCCTTTTAAAGATGAAAATAGATGAAATTGATTATACGCAACATTTTAAACGAAGAAGTACAGCTTAATTTTCACTGAAGAAACTGGGAGTGTGGAAAAGGACAAACCAGAATTATTTATTATGAGTATTGGGTTTGCATGGGCAGGTTTTGGTAGTGAGGGGACTGCAGGGTTCAGTGAGAAGCTGCTTGAAGCTTCCCCACATCCATCTCCAGGATGGACTCACCACTGGACAAGGCTGATACCTGTGCACTTACCCTGCTCTAAATCCTTATCTCCTTGTACAAACAATTAATCTGGAAGTTTTCAGAGAAGGGCGTTGGAGAAATGGGATTTTGCAACAGGAATTAATTGTTCTGATTCATTTCATCTTGCTCCCTGGTAGTGAAAATGTACTGTATCTGCTTGTGCTAATAATAAATACTTCCATTGGAAGGTGTTCATGTAAAAGCATAATGGATCCAATGTGCTGGATGGCTTCTGAATATGGAGTTGTTTCCAGGGAATATGCATTAATATATTCTGTTTTTTCCCAGGGAATTACACATATCTACACCCTTAGTGTGGAATGATTAAGCTTTTACTACTCAGCTTGAATTACTTTAATTGGCAGGTAGTTTTACACTTCTCTGACAAAGATGCAAAAATTTGAGGGAAGTGCATGCATATGAGGCATAACATCTATATATATTTATATATATATATATATCTTCTTTTTTTTCTTTCTTTTCTGTCTTCTTGGTCCACATTCTTTAAATCTGCTTCATTCCTGTGTTTCACCTCATAAGATCTCTGTGAATGCTTCCATAACCTGTAATATTTATATTTTTTATTTCTTTTTAAGCTGAGTGCTTTCATGTATGTGCAGTGTGGTGTTGTTGACTGTTGGAATGTGGTGGATTTACCAAGTTTGTGGTAGTGTTTTTACCCTTCATGGGAAATTAAATGGTTTTTATTTTGAGCAGTTCCTGTCTGACACAACTGAAATACTTGTTGAGTAGCTGGAAACATGCAGGTGTATCCTTGGTGTAGTGCTGAGTAGGATCAGTGAGTTAATTTTATAATGGTCCATGCCCTGTAAAATAAGCATTTCTTTCTGAGCCATTTATATGATGATCAAATCCACTGTCAAATGGATGTCTTCATTTTGGAGTTTCTGAATTCAACAGCGTTCCAGCTCATATGTTCAGGATGTATCAGGGTCACATCATTTAGTTCCAGCCAGAAATCACTGCCACTTTACACACAGCCCTTCTCATCCACAGCATATTTTAATGGCACTACTGCAACTCTCAAGAATTCCTGGAAGATAATTTAATTGTGCTTGTGTCTGAGCACAGAAGAACAAAGTCCAGGCTGTGAGCTGCATCTCTGCCCTTGCCCGTGTGGCAGACAGCTCTGGAGACAGAAGTTTCTACTTCCTTGCTATTTTGCTTGGCCAATAAGAAGAAATTAGGAACATTGTCTTCTATTTTCATATTTTGGTTGGTACTTTGTTGCTAGAGATTTCAGTCTCTTTGTTTGGGGCTTTCTTGTGTTCCTGCCTTGGTTATCTGTCAGGTTTTGTTTTACCCTCTCAAAGAGCATCCTGTGAGTCCATCTCTCTACTTACATTTTAGTTGTTTTGAATATTTTGTAGAAAGAAATGTTAGGTTTTCATTAAAGATAAGGTGGGGAGGACAGTTTTTGACACTGGTAAAAAGTTCAGCAGTTGCACTGTCTTTAGGAGAGTTGGTCTCTTTTAAAAATTAACTTTCTTCTAGCAGTAGACAAGCTGCAAGAGTAGAAATGATTATTGTAATCATCATCCTAGAGCTTTTTCAGATGTTTAAATTTTACTGAACAAAAGTTACTAAGCACTTTGAAACCGAAGCCTGAAATTTTGAGCTCAGTGTAGCAGATCACTGCATAATATTTTATACATCTTTAATGAGAGATTAGTAATGCATTTGTTCTGCACACCTCTCAGCCTTTTTCACTGAACTGAAAGTGTCCAAGAGTAAAATTGATACAATCAAGTTACACAATTATGTTCTTTTTTCAAGTGATTGGCCCTGCAGTTTTCTCAGTAGACATTAGAGTCTGTGAGGGATGCTGGCTGTGGGGTTTGTGCTTTGGTTTTTTGTGGTTTGGTTTTTTTTTTTTTT
>VZTT01032684.1:74884-98492 GCA_013400855.1 Buphagus erythrorhynchus | reverse complement strand
TTTTTTTTTTTTTTTTTTGGTGGGATTTTTTGGGTTTTGTGGTTTTTTTTGCTTGGTTGATTTCAGTACTTTTTATTTATTTTCTTTGTTTTGTGACTGTTTTGGTTTTACAACCCAGCACCAGCCCTTTAGGCTGGGTGAGCCATCAGAGACATTAAACATCCATAGATCTTTTATTTTACATCTCTCATGGAAATGAGATGGAAAGCCTGGAATATCAGTTTGTACTGCGCTGTGTGAGTTTTGTGTATCACCAAATAGTGGGTTTTTATATACTTTTGTCAGCAGAGAAACTAGAAACCAATTATGTAAAAAATGAAGTCAGAATAAATTAAGATACTTTATGAGCTTTCCTTTTCATTAACAGTGATGCCCTGAAGTGGGATAGATCCTTCAAGTCTTCTGCAACCTTTCCTACGAGATTTCTGGGACAGGGAACCCAAAGGATCTTGGAAGTTTCTGTAACATCCTGGGCTCCCCTCCAGCCCTTTGCTCTCAGCAGTCACTTGGGTTTGTCCCCAGGCCCCATCCTGTTCCAAAATACCTATAAAACTTAGGAATTGCCTGTCAAGAAAGTGCAATTAAATATTTTTGAACTGGAAGGAAAACGGCTGAAAATATTAAAGGTCTCATTCTTTATGGAATGGAATTTTGTGAAGGAAAGCAGTTTTAGAACATTGGAGGCAAGGGTGTGAGAGGTTCATTTTCAGATTTTAGCTGCCTGTAGTGACTTTATAAAGGATTGTCTTACTGCTCCCATTTGACCATTTTCTTTCAAATACTTTACTTGGCAAAAAAAAAAAAAAATCTGGTTATTAGATCATCAATCTAGGTCCTGTGGTAATTTCTTCTCTTTTTTTTCTTCCTCCTTATTTTTCCTGGATATAAGACCTGGGTGCTCTTAAATTCTTGTCAGAATAATTGCTTAAAAAAACCCAAATAAATTAAAAATGACTGCAGTTTTAACCCAGAGGTTGTTGTGCTTTTCTTCAGGCCACACTCTGTGGTGGTCCTTGATTTTCTCTGCCAAACTCTTTAAGTGGGTCCTTGCTTTTACAGTCATTGTGTCAGTGTTCCTTAAGGCTCCCATGGTAACATCTGCTTCCAGGTTCTTCTTTAGTCTTGACTCTGACACAGCTTTTGAATTTGTGTGTTTTTATTACAGGAAAGGGCAGAAATCAGCAGGGTTGCATTTATTAGTTTCGAATTACCTGTTTTAGAGAAAATTGTTTCAGGTTAACAGCCTGTTGGGTCTGGGTTCATTGGCTGGTTGCATATTGAGTTTCATGAGGCTCGTTTAAAGAAGTCTTCATTGGAAAGTCAGTCATGTTACAATTGTTCTGTGGAGCTGGCAGTCTGAGCTGCAAGTTTAGCTGCAGATTTCACACTGAATTGCTGCCAGATACAAAGGAAATGCATTCTGTGGATGAGTCAACTCAGTTGCAGTGAGTCAGGAGCTCTTCTAGTGGGTCTGTCACTGATGTGGCCATCAGAATGCTGAGGCTTCAAAGGAAGGTATAAAATTGAGTGTAACAGATCATTTTTTATATATCCCTTTTCTCCATCTCCCTGCCCAGTACTACAGAACATTTTCTTACTGATTTCCTCGTCCATGGCTGCTCTGAACTTGCACGGGGCTGTGTCGAGGTGGGGCTGTGTGGCTGTCACTGTGCACTCCGTGAGCTGATGGATTTGTCACCACAGTTTCTGAGCGCTCTGCAAGGAGCTTACTGAGCCAGAAAATGAATGTGTGTAATCAGCATCTCATTTCACAAAAGTCCAGCAGGGAAGCCTGTGCGGGGTTCCAGCATTTCCATTTCTGTAGGGTGGAACTATCAAAAACTTTAATTGTGGCATCAAAATGTGCCTTTTGCTGGAGTCATTAAAGTCCCACTTTTGTCTACTGAGAATATGTGGGAAACTTGATATTCATAAAGCCTTTATTAACATTTGTAATTTCATTTTATACTCCTGCACAGCTCATTTTTAGTTTTCATGAGATTTTTATGATGTTGCTTGTCCTTGTAAATTTATTTATTGTGGTCTTACTTTAGTAAATCTCATAGAAGTTACTGAATAACTTTACATAAAAAACATGATCTGAGGCTTTTTTATTGTGTTTTATTCTGGTTTGACACATTTTCTTTTGAAGTAACTAAATCTCTGTATTTCACATGTTTCTGAGACTTAGTTCAGATTTAGGTGTAATAGATTTTGGATTTAGTTAAGATTCTGTCTTGATACAAGGTGCATATATGAAAAAGAATAAAAGCATTTTGCATTACATTTTCCATATTGATCAGGACAACACGTTCTGTTGACTGTATTGATCAAGTCTGATTAACCACCTTAGACCTGAATGCTCAATTATTTTATGGCAAGATTCACACATTACCCAAATATTTTTCCTTTTATAGGAGGTGTTTTAGATGAGGGTGATCCATCCACACACACAAAAAAAAAGGTGGAGAAGGACGAAAGGGGGAAAAAAAGTTTTACTGAATCAGATTGTTTGATGCTGGTTCTAAATGAATTTAGAAAATATATTTGGAATATTTTTCCCCCATGTAAGACTTTTGATTATATTGTGTCCCCCAGCACAGTTAATATTCTAAAACAACTTCTGCTTGGAGATGAGATGCAAATGATGGTTCACTGTTTATCAGGCATTTCTGTTTGCTGTATCCTATTTATTCATTTAGCACACACCTTTGTTTTTGTAAGTCATTCCACACAGGGAAGCAGAAGGCAGCTGATGCATTCCCATGGGAGGAGCAGGGAGCCAGCCAGCCCTTCTGCAGCTGGAGGGATGGGAACTGGGTGTACTGGGGAGCAAATGATGGGATCTGGGAAATCACAGCCCTGCAGGGGCTGAAATGCTCATGGGCTGAGTGCTCACAGAACAGCCTTGTCTGACTTACTGTGAGCACTTCATCCAAAACAAAGAAGCTGCTTGCACATTTATCCTCCCAAGGTAAATTTTTATGACAACAATGTTGTCCCTGAGTCTCTTACCAGATGTGTATAAAGGATCAGCAAAATCTAGTCATAATGAAAATCTGACCTGCCTTTGCCTTGCTTCCGAAGTGGCTGATTGGAATAAAACATTGCTGGGTGAGACAGCTGAGCAGTCATCTCACTTCATGAAAGGAGAAAAATAAGAAAAAACTCAAGTATTTGGAGAATGCCGTAGGCAATTTGAAAGTTTTGGAGCTCAGAAGAGAGATTGCTGTTTTGTGACACACGTTTGAGGTGCTGTGGTACTGCAGGGATGATACACCAGTATGCTTTGAAAGAAAATGTCTGTAAAACATTACTGTTTGCTCCATAGGGTTTTGCTAGTATTTGTTTTCCCTGGCATGCTTGCCCATCAGTAGGATACAATGAAAATGCATTCTTTTTATCCAAACTTTATCAGCTTGTCCAAAATTGGAGTGTTTGTAAACATAACTAAAATTGGAAGACTTGCAAGCATTAAGTTGCTATTTTTGGTGAGACCCTGGCACAGGGTGCCCAGAGAAGCTGTGGCTGCCCCTGGATCCCTGGAAGTGTCCAAGGCCAGGTTGGATGG
The DNA here is from genome assembly GCA_013400855.1 of Buphagus erythrorhynchus. NCBI lineage: Eukaryota > Metazoa > Chordata > Aves > Passeriformes > Sturnidae > Buphagus > Buphagus erythrorhynchus. The sequence continues at coordinate 94,921 of VZTT01032684.1, read as the reverse complement.
GGCTTGGAGCACCCTGGGACAGTGGAAGGTGTCCCTGCCCATGGCAGGGGGTGGAATGGGATGATATCTAAGGTCTCTGCCAACTCAAACCAGTCTATGATTCTCTGATTCTCTGATTCTCAAGTTATACATATGCTGCTGATTTAAGATCTGCACTACTAAAAGCAATGATTTTTTTTTCATTGTCTGACATAGGAGAGTGAAATTACGATTTTTTAAAAAATACGGGTGAAAAACTGAGATACTGGGAAGAAGTCCTGCGGGCTTGTTAATTGTTCCTGCTTGTTGTTCATTTTGAGATTTCTGAAGGAGACAGGTGTGGAAATCACTTGGCCACGTTTTGGAAAAGGTTCAAGGTGGAATGGAAAGCCAAAGCAGCCAATGCCACATTGGGCAGCCTCTTCTCCCTCTGGTGCCTTCCTGAGCTGCAGCTCTGCCATGCAGGAGGTGGGGACACTGGGTCTGCTCAGCAAACAGGCTGTAGAACACTGACAAAAAACACTTTTGGGTGATACTGCTCTGGAAATGGTGAAACCACTGTTGGTGAGCCTCTCCACAAAAATGTAGTGTAATATCAACAGCCAGAGTGTGACACTGGAGCAAGAGGGAAGATAAGATTTCATGCAAATTCATAAATACTTGAAAGCAGATTATTAGTAGCAGATTGTCTCAAGTCTAATATTCTCTACTTCTTTGTTTATGAGCTGAGAGGAATTAAATTTTCTACTTTCTCGTCCTTACAAGTTTGTGCTGTGAGAAATACTGTGCCATTTATAATGTGGTATCTTATAATTCTGTTGCATGACTCTGGGATTTACTGGTTCATTTTTATTCACTTGATTTATGGAAGCAACAGAAACTCCTGCTAATTTTACTGCAAGTACTTGTTTAGTGCTAAGGACATAAGTGTCGTGCTGGGTAAGGTTTTCCTAGAAATTCCTCCCTGGTAAGAACTGGAACTTTCAGTCCTCTTTCTTTTTAGCTATTGCTTGTTATGAACAAGTGGCAGTTAAAAGAAAAAAAAAAAAAAAAAAGAAGAAAAGTAGGATCCTATTCATTTTAGCCTGTGAAATCAATAGGACTGTCTGGATTGATTTTTGTAGCTCTATTAAAGAGACATTTTTCTTAAGTGATACAATCTTAATTCTTTTTATAGTTGCGTAAAAATATTTTAAACATTTATGTTAACTTTGCTGTTAATGTGTGACAGGAAATTTCCTGTAAAATACATTTTAAAAAGGCATTAGGACTGGTAAAAGTTTTACCTTGTAGATTTCACAAATATACCTAGATTTATTTTAAATCATGTATGCTTTTAGATACAGATTCCTACGTGTAAATGTAAATGTAAAATCAAATCATTCAAAGATGGCATAAACAGAGGTGCTTTGCCGTGTGAAGGAGCATTATAGAAAAAAAACTTTTTTAAAAAAAGCCAAAAAATGTATTTTGCTAAAGGAGATACTCAAGCTTTAAAATTCTGGGTTTTTGTAGATGTTAGAATAAAAATTGCACATCATGGCCTTAGTTATGCAGAGACTGCACAAAGGTGATTAAAATGATGCTGCAGCAGAGGTGTTTGTGCCATACCCTGGCATGGCACGTGAGGAATGTTTTCCATCACTCACTCAGTTGCTCTAACACATCTCTGCTTTCATCATGGGCAGATTTACAGCCATCTCTGAACATATCTGTGGAGTGGAACAGCCCAACAGTTTCTAAGCAATTCTTACACAGATTTTTCAGGTGGGACTGAATATGGATTTTAGTAGCCAGGAAATAATTTTTCAATGGCAGAAATTGGTTCTGTTGAAATTTTCTTCCAGCCTTCTAAGAGGGTAAGGCACTGACACAGGAATTACCAGCTGCTGCGTCCAGGCATCCCCTTTGAGAGGCAAAGTCCTGTTAAAAAGCAGCAAAATCCCTGGAAGGATGGATGCTCTGCTGAGTTCTGATGCTGGGAAGGGCTGCCAGGCTGAGCTGGGGGTTGCCATTTCTCCAGTCTTTAGCAGTGTCCAGGAGCATGTGGCTGTGGGAGATTGCTTGGCTTGGTAAATTTTCAGGGATCACTTGCTGGATCCCAAAAACCTGGGTTTTTTGAGCTTTCTGTGCTTTCTGGCACTGACCCCCTGGAGAACACTGCTTTTGACCTGAGGCCTTGGAGAAGGCTTCCAAATTTGAGTGATGGAGTTAAAGTCATGGGTGTGTAGTTAAATAGAAGTGTGTGATTTCACAGGGTGAAGGGTTTTAAATTAGAGGTTTTTACAATATTGTAATAGTTATGAGACAAGATGGAGGATTTTGGGTGGTGTCTCTTTTGGTGTTCATCTTCCTTCTTCATGGTTTCAGGTTGTAGTTTCTGGTTGGACAGTTAGGGCCACTCTGAGGGTCATGGGAATTTGATTATTGGGTTAAAAGTATAAATAATATAGGTGTTAATTCTCTATTGGACTGTTTAGCTTTAAGAGACCTTGTAGTTGCTGGATCTATCTCCATTTTGCTCACTTCTAGCAGGTAGCTAGAAATGCTGCTGAACTTTCTGTACTTTTGATAAGATTTAATAACCAACCAAGCCCGAACACGAGAAGATCTGTTTCCTTTGTGTATTTTTTAATCCTAGCTCTGAGTGAAGGCAGAAGAGACTCCAGACAAACCACTAATTAAGTGGTGCAAAACTTCCACCACTGTTACAATCACTCTCCTTGAACCACCAATTGTCAGGAGCCAAGACTTCCTCAGCCTCAGATTTGGGCAAAAAAGGGTAGAACATGAAATTGGTAAAGGTTTCACGAAGGGGGTGTGCAGGGAGGAAGGTTTGCTCTGTCCAGTCACTCTCCTCTCTCAGTTTTTTGTTCCAGTTCCACTGCCTGTTTCTTGAGGCAGTGATTTGATTCTCAGCTAATTCTTGTCAGCACTTTTTGTGGTGTTTGTACAGGGTGTAAGAAACGTGGATTTTTGTAGTTACCTCCTGTATCAGGGACAAAACTTGACTAAGTAGAGGAGAGCCTGGTGCTGTGTATCTTGACTTGTTTAAAACTTTTTATGCTGCCTGAAGAGCCATTGTCAGGGGGAAGCCATGGTTTAGGTGCAGCTGCTATGGAATGAGATTTATTTCCTGGTTTTACTGTCAATAAAAGTGTGTCAACCAAATGGTATTCTGATTTTTCAGTGTTTTAACTGAAGGTCCAGACGATGGAATGGAGAAATGCCTTCAACACCAAGCTTGAGCTGGGGCTGGAAGCCTGCTGGGAGACAGAATGAGGAGTCAACATAACCTTGGCAAAGTGCAAATGATAATCTGGAAATATAGAATCTAATTCAGTCCAGACAATTAGAAAGCTCTGCCTTTGGCCAAGTGTAATTAACTGCATAAATAAACATCAGTGACCTGCCATTGCAGAGGAGACAAGGAATTGTAGTGATGCTTCATAGATGAGCATGGCAAGAGTGCTGTGATTTACTGAACAGGCCTGCACTAAATCAGCTGTGGATCAGAGATAAACTGCCCTGAAAAATATTCATTCCATGCTTTTGAGCCTTGGTGGGACTGTACTGGTCAAGTAAGGTTGTAGATTCAGAGAATATCCTGAGCTGGAAGGAACCCACCAGGATCATTGATCCAGCCCCTGTCCCTGCCCAGACACCCCAACAATCCCACCCTGAGCATCCCTGGAGTGCTGTACAAACCCTCCTGGAGCTCTGGTACCCCGGGGCTGTGCCCATTCCCTGGGGAGCCTGGGCAGTGCCCAGCACCCTCTGGATGAGGAACCTTTCCCTGAGATCCAACATACATCTCCCCTGACCCAGCTCCAGCCATTCCCTGGGTGCTGTCCCTGTCATGGAGAGCAGAAATCAGTGTCTGTCCCTCCAAAATTTGATATGATACCCAGTTTAAGCCCTGCATTGAAGAAAGATTTGAGTTACAGGGAGTCTAGGTAAGAGTGATAACTAAGATTAGAAACCTTGAAAACATGAGTTTCTGTGAAAGATGGGACAAAATGGAGCAGTTATTCTAAGGAAAGGTGAGTGAAGTGGAATGTAGCAGTTCTCAAATACATGAGGAGGCAACAGGACAATTTGTTTTCTGTGCACGAGTGGGTAGGAAGAGAAATAATGGACTTAATTTCCAACTCTGAAGATTGCAAATTGCTATAGGAAAAAGGTCTCTCGTAGTAAGACTAGGGAAGCATTAAAGTAGATTTCCCAAGGAAGTCATGCAGTGGATGGTATTCATAGAATCACAGAATCATTGAAGTTGGAAAAGACCTCTGATAGAGTCAAATCCAGCCATCAGCACAGCACCACCACATTCACCACTGCCCTGTGTCCCCACGTGCCACCTCCACACGTTTTTTGAACACTCCCAGGCATGGCAATTCCACCACTTCCCTGCACAGTCTGTTCCAATGCTGGACAACCCTTTCTGTGAGAAACCTTTTCCTGATACCTGGTCTAAACCTCCCCTGGTGCAGCCTGGGGTCATTTCAAGGTGTTTAAAACCAGAGTAGATACCAGTTCTGCCATGCCAGTGCCAGGAGGGAAAGAGAGGTGGAGCTGGTTCTGTTTTGGAGGGAGACAACCCAAATATTTTTACACCCTTTCCATGCATATGGTGCCAGAATGATCTTTTTTGTCTCTTTGTTTTGCTTAATTTCATTCCTTTGCCTTTGTGACCATCAGTGAGCAGTGGCAATCACAGCATCTCTTTGGAACATCAATAGCTTTATGTATATCCTTCTTTTTTCCTCTTTGTGCTAACTTTTTATTTTAGCATTGAAGTTTGTCTCCCATTTTATCCCTAAATGCAGCAAGTGTCCTCTGTGCTACTTTGTGGTCAGCTTTAGTGTGATTAATTTCATTAGCATAATAGTGGATTTTATGCATACTGTGCCATCTGTTTCCCTTCCACTTTATTCATATATCAAATGCCAGAATTGTTCTTGAGTTCTCGGGTATCTGTCCTTTTATTCCTGTGTCCTTTTATTTATTATGTCCCTTTATTTATTAGCCTTCAGCTGAATTTGAAGGCTGAAGTATTTCACTTCCAAGATCTCTATCACAGAGAGAGAGTAGGAAAACTGATGGAGACCTTTGATGAGCAGAGGTGCTCTGTCTGTAAGATCTTGAGTCCAGGGATCTTAGCTGTTACATTTTAATTACATTTATTATTGAGTTATATTAATCTGGGCTTTGGGAAAGGTTATGATTACAGTCTGAGCAATTTCCTGAAAAGAAAAAAACAGATGTGAACAAACATAAGGCATAATATTAAGATTTTTGTCATAGTGCAAGCAGAGAAGGTTATGATGCTTTCTTTGACCTTTCTCCCATTTCAGTTCTCAAGACATTTTTCATTAAGAAGAAAAAGATTGTCAGATTCTGCTAGTCTAAGAAAGCTGTAAGATTTTTATTAAGTGGTGGGATTGAGATCAAGGCCTGGGTCAAGGATAAACAACCACACTCTGTCTTCACACAGAGACTGATAATCAGAAATAACGAGAAATGCAACTTTAACTAAATATTGTGGGAGTCTTCATGGTGTTTTGCTTTTTTCTGGGAAACTTCTCTGCTATTTCTGGAAGGGTGATTCTTTGTGTTAAACAGAAAGAAGGAATGTGGTCCTCTTGAGTGTGTGTATGTGTAGGTTTTCCTTTTTATTATTATTAGAGACTATATAGTTTCAGGTCAGCACTGAGACTTCTTATTCTCCTAACAAATCATTCCTTTCCACTTAGTCTGAAAGAGCCTAAATATTCTTGGTGAGGAAGTTCTGGCTTCCCCCTGAGCTGGTGCTCAAGTTTTGAGCCTAATGAGCAACCTAATGCTTTCTTAAAGATCAGGGAATTCATCAGCTGGACATAGATCAGCAGCTCTTCTTCTCGTGGCAAGAGGATTTCAAATGGGGACTTTATCTGTGAGTGCAAGCTGTGCCCCCGAGTCAGAGCAGAGCAAATTTGGGATTCATTACTCAGGCAGGAGCATCATGTGCCTAATGAATAATGGCACCTTTTTCAGCTTCAGTCCCTTCCCAGCCTCTGCTGGAGCTGCAGAGTTTATCAGAGATGTTGAAATAGCAGGGGCACAGCAGCCTTCAGAGCCTCTGTGGCTGAACAGGAAATATTTGGGGTTTTCAGAAGTTAACAGGTGTGAAAGCCTTTGCTTGTGCAATCAAATATTAAAGTAAATAGTTCTCCCGTTTATAACAGATTCTATTTAAGAGAGCATAAATACTTAACAGCTTGAATTCATTTTCTGGCCAAAAATATTTAACAGATGTAAGTGGGTTTCTATGGTAATTGTCTGAGGTTGTCTAACTTAATGGTCCTTTCTGTGACTCCTGTTTCATTTATGAATAAAAGTGAATATTTAAGCCTCATGAACATATTACTTGCACCTGCATTTGCCTGTGTGGGAAAACATCAGTTTATTTAGATCTTAAGTTTGCTTGATGGTGACACATATGGGGAATATTGAAGGTGTTCTGTGTGTGAATTGTGTTCATAAAACAACATCTGTCACTTAAAGGCAAATCCTGCCTCATCTAGAGGCAAGGTTTGTTGTTTGCCCCTTGTTTTCATGTTAGATTATGATTTTTTTTTAGCATGTAATTTAATTTTGTCTCACCTACTCTATTGTCAACATTATTTTAAAAAAAATACCCACAACATTTTCTATGAAATCTGAATTCCCAAGAAAGCCTTTGGGGGAGAATAAACATATCAGTGGTTATTCCAGTTCTGACCAGCTTCTAATTCTTTTGGAAATCTGAATATATTAAGAAAAGCAGTTTCTGCTTGTCTAATACTGCATGAAATCTTTGGGTGACATGAGTTAATTGAGTTGCTTAAGAATTGAACCTTTTCTCCTGATTTTATTTTAATTAATTTGTCTTCACAGTCATGGGTGAAAATTTTTCAAATTATTAAAATCAACAATAACAGCAAATCTTGAATACATAGAGGAATATTAGAAAAGAGAGGGTGACACCCAGGAAATGTGAATTTTTCTAATTATTCTTGTGTGGCACAGAGATCTGTTTGTCTTCCTGAAAACAAACATTTCCTTCTATTCAATGTAATCCCATTCTTAATTTCATATAAATACATCCAAAAAAGACACTTGTTCTTTTTAGGCTCATCCTTTTTAATTGCTGATGTTTTCAAGTTATTTGTTAAGATGGTTGTTAAGCTTTAGAAAATTTTTTGTCAGCTAAAGGCAATTCCTTCACAAATTAATAACTTTAATAATTCTGTGGATGTGTTTTTGAGCACTGCCTCTCTGTTGCAGACCTATGTGACTGCTGGGATGAGTGCAGTGAGATTGTTCTTCCAAATTCCTCTTGAAATTGTGGATTAATTTTCAGCAATTCAGTATAAATCAATATTTTTTGTTTTCTGGAGATGGTGTTTTTGTGTTTCAGAAACAATCTGACCAACCAGATTAAATAAAAATATATTTCGCAGTTTGTATCAAAAATGCAGATTCTTGCTTTGCATAGTAAAGTGCAGAGATTTGAGGAATCTCATCATTACATCCATTTCAGAGTGCTGATAGTTTTATTTATCTGAAATGTATGCACTGAGCAGTCTCTCCTCTTCCTTGTATCATGTAGAACTGATCAAACCTTTTATAAAAGGGTTTTCCACAGGATAGATTTCTTATTCTTTTTCTTCCAGTTCAGTATTGAAAACAATCCAACAAAACCTCAAAAACCCCAACAAGCTTTGTCATGCATGTGCTGTTCTACATCCCACTCCCACACCTACCTCTAAATCCTCTTCCCACCTTTCCAACAGTTTGTCAACACAGCAAATCACATTTATTTGGCCTGATGTATTGCTAAACCAGCTCACTTAACAAAGGCCTTCATACTTAAAAATAAGCATTTGAAATACTAAATGGTTTACTTAATAAATAGTAATAAATGAGTGTAATTTGCAAGACTAGCATTTATTTTTCAGTGTAGGAAACTCCTTTTAGGTAGCACTCTGTCATCAAAACTTGTGTGTACAGGCAAGGTTTGGCTGTTTATTTTTTAATGAGAAAACTTGAGGCAAAAAGTAATAGGAGAAAGTAAATAATTGGAACAAAAGAACAAAACCAGCTTGCAATACAATCCTGATGGATTTTTTAAGTGGAGTGTTTCAGTAGATAAAAATAGGGTCTGAATGTGTTGTCCTGCACTAAAAGTAAGAAAGTTAATTTGCTCCTTCTGCCATTGTTTTATTTTAAATGTCAAGAGTCCCAAGGAGAATTGCCTTGAAGAGCTCCAGTATTTACATAGTGAGTGGAAAAGGTGCAAGATCATAATTTTTGATAGCTAAATCCTAAACAGCATCTAAATGCTGAAGTGATACAAGCAGTCTTTGCCTAAGGGCTCTTCTAACTTCTGCTAACACTATATTGTCATGTATATTAAATCATTTGAGCAGCTTGTTCTTGGTTTTAAATTCATGGTAATTGGCCATGGTGGGCTTTGTACAAGTTTAACTCGACCAGTTGGTGAATAAGACAATTTATTTGGGCCAAGTGGAAATCTGGTGTGGTTGTGGCTGCTGGTGGAGCAGGACCAGTGGCTGCAAGTCATCGACTGCTGTTCATGATGGGCCAGGGCTGCTGCCTAAAACAGATCCTTGTTGGGGCTGCAGATCAAACAAAAAAAACTGTTCTTGTGGGAGAGGAGATGCAGTGGCAGCTCTGGCAGGGAATCTTTCCAGTATAGTTTTGTAACAATCAAATAAGTGACTTTTTATATCTCTGTTATCCTGGTGGCACCTCCAAAACGTCATACATTTGCATTAAAGTAAGTATTGGTTTCAATTACTCATCGTTCTGTCATCCTGGTGGATAATCCCCATAAATACCAAATTATAGAATTTGATCGATAAATCTTAGTGAAGGTTTTGTTCAGTGATGTAGAATTATCTTCTAAATCGATTTAACAGCAAAGTGCCTTCTATTAACTCACTCTAGAACATAGCTGGCTTAATCTTTTACTCTATAGAAGTGCAATTCCCTTTAAAATTATATGGGAATATTTTCTCTAAGGACTCAGAACTGTGTTCTTCATAGCAAAAAAAAAAAAATCACACAAAGAAAAAAAAATTAGGTATTTTCTTCCTTCCTTGATAATAATATTCATATCGTTTACAGTAAACAGCAAAAATGAGAATTTATCTAGAAACAGTGCAGGAGATGCATTCATATTTAAATTAAACTTTAATCAATTAACACGGTTAATAAAAAGAGGTTCATTATATCTAAGATAAAAGAACACAAACAATACCCAACCCAAGTATAAACACTCTCCTTGAAGCAGCAGTAGGAGCAGTACTTAGCCTAATGTGCAAGCTTTCAAGTGGCAGAGTGGAAGAATTTTTATGTTTAGTTTGACTAAATGCTTGTTCTTTTAATCCTTTTTTTCTGCCTTGACTGTGGTACTTAACAAACATTTCCACTCATAGATACTAATCTTAATTTTACTATTCCCAGTCTCTGGAGTCTCCTAGGTTATTCTGTGGATGGTATTTTTACCAGCTGTTACACATTCCCTGTGGTAACTGCCTAAAACTTCTCATATTGTACATTCAGCTGTATTTATTTGCAAATTTTTGGACTTTTTGTGAGTTGATCCTTGCGGGGGTTTTTTTTGCTACTTAGAGATGTACAGATTTCTACTGACTTTATGCATTGCTCTGAAGGCAGAGAAATTAAATTGCATCCCCAAAGACTTAATGTTGGGTGGTTTTCAACATTTCTGAGTAGCGTTTGTGAAGAACAACCATTCTTTACTTGAGCAGTTTTTAGTGGGAAAGGAAATTTGTGTTATAGGGCTTTGTGTTCTCTAACAGTTATGTTGGAGAATTTTGGCATTTTTTTAAAGGCTTTCCTTTTAATAATTAAAGAAAACAGTTTAGACGTGCTTATTAAGAAGCTGACTGAAAAGATCTGCTCTTTTCCTTTTTTAATTTTCAGCAGTAATAGCCTACTGAGATAATTGTTGTTAAAATGCAGTATGGAATTATGTGCTGTTAAGGATGACATCTCTGTTAAATAGCTTATTCTTACAAATACAGCCTGAAGTCCATATATTTAGTGTTAATTAATGCATTTGGGTTTTAGTAAAAAGCTTATTTTGTGTCTCTTTGCTTTATTCAGAGTGAGCTGAAAACCAATTTAATGTCACTTTGTGTTTCAGACACACCAACTTCTCCTTGGCACCTGCTGTTCTGTTCTGCCAATTGCCACTTAGTGCTGGGGATATGTATCAGGTTCTTTTCTTTTACATTTCTAAGACTTTTTTTGGCTGTCACTGCCAGTTGAGGTTATCACCCTTCAAATTTTGTGATTTTGTTGTTTCCCTCACCACAGGGTTAACTTTAATCCAGAGTTTCTGGTATTGTGGTGCTATTCAGAAAATCGATGCTGATGTTGGCAATGGCAAGAGACAGTGGGTTAGGAAGAAGTCTTTAATTTGCAGCAGGAGGGGAAAAAAGCCTGAACTTTGCCATGGGGGACAAAAACACAACCCCAAATGCAGGGGTCAGGTAGGCAGACAAATGCCTAGTGCTGGGGTCAGCAGGAAGGTTTTGGTACCATATGCAGTGGCATAATTACGTGTGTTACTCATGGTTCTGTTGAAACAAACACAAGGGAAAAAAAAATAGGTGATGTCCCCTCAACTAGATCTGTCTGTGGAGTGTGTGGGACAGAAGTGGCTGTTCTGTGTGGGATGATGTTGCTGCTCGCTGTTCTTCTGATAAAAAAATCCAGAACAGCAGGAGGAGGACAGAGATGGATCAGTTCCTGGAGAAGCCTGGGAGAAAGCCAGTGCTTACTTCAAGTTTGACCAAAGGAGGTTTCTGGAAATGTTCTCTTTTGCCATGTCTGGAATTCTGTCTCTGAACAGCAGGCTGTTCGAATTAGCACGTGCACTGCCTTGGCAGGTCCCCAGTGGTGAAATTCCAAAATAAATGTGCATTCAAAGGAGTGTGGCCAGCAGGTCAAGGGAGGTGATCCTCCCCCTTTGCTCTTGTGAGACCCCACTTGCAGTGCTGGGTACGTTTCAGGTGCACTCAATATACAGAGGACATGGAACTGTTGGAACAAGTCCAGAGGAGGCCACAATAGAGAAGGGGACCAGAGAACCTCCCCTGTGAGGACAGGCTGAGAGGATTGGGGCTGGAGAGGAGAAGATTATGTGGAGACCTCACAGCACCTTCTGGTATCCAAGGGGCTACAGGGAAGCCAGAGTGGGATTCTTCATCAGGAACTGTGGTGGTAGGACAAGAAGTAATGGGTTAGACTGAAAAAGGTGAAATTTAGGTTAGATATTGGGAAGAAATTCTTCCCTGTGAGATCCTGGCACAGGTTTCCCACAGAAGCTGTGGCTGCCCCTGGATCCCTGGAAGTGTCCAAGGCCAGGCTGGACGGGGCTTGGAGCAACCTGGGCTGGTGGAAGGTGTCCCTGTCCATGGCAGAGGATGGAACCAGATGGTCTTTAAGGTCCCTTCCATCCCAAACCATTCCATGATTCTATAATTCCATGTTTGCATGCCAGCTCAGCACCATAGCCTTGTAATTAATGAAATATGCTGTACTGGAAAGTGATGTGAGACACCTCCCCCCCAAGTGGATGATGTGATTGATTTGCAATGGCAGATATATCCTGTGTATGACCATCAAAAGATAGCTTTGAATCTCATTGTAGCTGTATAGTAATGACTTGGAAGCTCAGTCAGTTGGTGTAGGAGAATAATTTGTAAGGATCATACGGAAGGCAGTCTTTTCCAGTGAATTACACTGTCTGATTACTGAGGAGTGGGAACAGCCTGGCCTGCCCAGTGAGGATGGGTGTTATAAAACAGTGGGATAGCTAGTTGAGAGTAAGTTGCAGTTGGAGTCTGCTGCAGGTTGGGATGAAGTCTGCTGGCTGTGCTGTGAGGAGGTAAGGGACATGCAGTGATGCAAGGGACAGACAGGGTTAGGTGGCTGGGTAAGGGGCAGGTTGGCTTTAGCCAGTCATGCAGAAGAGCAGAGGAAACTTGCAGAGAGAAGGAGGGAAGGAGTCAGTGCTGTGTGGAGCTGCCTGAGAGAAGGCATGAGAAGTTTTTAATAAAGGACTGGTGATGGTGCCAATTGTGTCCATCTTGACATAATTACTACAGGTTGGTATTAAAAAAATAAAAAAGATCCTAAGGAACCTTCCCACAGACTCCATCAAATCTCTCACACCAGTTGTAATAACACAATTCTGTTCTTTTTCTGGTGGTGGCTTTTTTTAGGATAGGTTCTTTTTTTCCTGTATTGCTGTGCAAAAGGTATACAATAGAGAGAAACATAGATGAAATATAGGCTCTGCATTCTAACTGTAGATGAAACACAGGCTTTGCCTTCTCAGTGTCTCTACAGTGATATGAGGACTACAAAGGAGGTCAAAAATTGGCCGGACTTCAATAGCAGGGGTGGAAGATTGATGGCCACCAATTGCAAGGGAATTCTGCAAGGCTTGGGGTGAAGCTAACCTTGTTTAATGTCTTGTCATTGGTCTGGGCACTGGGATGAAATGCTCCCTCAATGAATTCCCAGACAACACCAATTTGGGAGGAAGGTCGATATGCTCAAGAAGGAGGGCTTGATGAGAAGCATCTCAGCAGGTGGGGAGATGGGTTGGCAGAACCAAGGGAAGCTCAGCAGAAGCCAGTGCAGAGTCCTGCAGGGAATGGAGTCACTGGTGGTGTGATATGGGCTGGGTAGAGGCTGACTGAGCACTGCTACGTGGAAAGAATGTCAGATCCTGCTGGAAAATTCAGAATGTGGCACTGGAGAGCCACATCAACATGGAGCTGTTCTGGTGGGTTTAGCATAAGCATAATAGAGAGTGGAGGGAAGCAGGAGTTCCCCTCTAAGCCACAGCTGCAGTACTGAGTCCTTTTTGGGGCTCATGAGTAAACCAGACATTGCAGTACTGGAACAAATCCTTATCCTACTTTGAAGATGGCCCTGCTTAGTTGAGGAGCTGGGCTAGAGAGTCCAGGGGGTCCCTTCCAGCCCAAATTGAGTTATGATGATGTCTGTAACAGCTATGAATATGGTGAAGGCTCCAGAGGGGCCATACGAGGAGTGGCTGAGGTCTCTGGGCTTGTTTTACTGGTGAAGAGTCGGGGTCTGCAGCTCCAGTCTCTGCTCCCTCTGACAGTGACAGGAGCCAGGGAAGGTTTCTCATCCAGAGGGTGCTGGGCACTGCCCAGGCTCCCCAGGGAATGGGCACAGCCCTGAGGTGCCAGAGCTCCAGGAGAGTTTGTACAACACTCCCAGGGATGCTCAGGGTGGGACTGTTGGGGTGTCTGTGCAGGGACAGGAGCTGGATATGATGAATATGCTATGATTCTGTGCTAATTTTGGAATTTTAAGTTGGCGATGGAGATTTTATACAATGTGTGAAATGTGCAAAATAAACAACCTAAATAAAGCACCCTTCAGGGAATACTCTCTTCTGCCTTCCTGAGTGAGAATTCATAGGTGTTCTGGATTTGGGATCTCACCAGGATATTCTTTACTGTTCATAGTATAAGCCTGAGTGCAATGGAATGACATGAAGAAGAAGTTAATTTCATCATTATCCTTACTATTCAAAATAGACCCCCCAGAAAATTAAGTAGTATCCATTCTGGGGGAGTTTTGATTTAATCTGTGTGTATATAGAGTGGAAGATTGCTTGCTTCTGTTTTGTGCTGTTCTTTATGGCCAAGGTTTTCATTAAAAAAAGATTTATTAGTTGTTACAGAGAGACCAGAGCACTAACTCACCACATATGTCTGAAATATTTTACTTCCTTCACTTACAGTACTTTACATTAACTGAAACAGAAACTCCTGGGAATCATTTGCCTTTGGTATTTAGTGATGTATGAGATTGTTTTCAGTGCTGTTTAGGGCAGTTCACAAACAATGACATTACCCTGAGGAAGCAACTCCTGGTGGTTCCATCAGTTGGAGCACCAGTGTCTCTCTTTTGGCTGCTGGAAGCCTGGGGAGATCAGCTGCCTGTGGGAAGCTTAAATATTGTTCTACCTGCCTTTGTAGTTGCCTGCTATCTTATTTTGGTATCCAGTTAAGGATTATTTAAATCCTTTTTTGTTACTTCTCCTCGTACAACATCTGAGTCATTGGAGAAAAAAAACCTAAAGAAAGATAATACTGAAGTTTCTGTTGCAGATGTGGTATCTAGTAAGGTAGGAAATAAAACTTGCAGGTATTTTATTCCCTCAATGTAATTGTAGAATGGTTTGAGTTGGAAGGGATGTTGAAATCATCCAGTTCCACCCCCTGCCATTAGCAGGGGCACCTTCCACTATCCCAGGTTGCTCCAAGCCCTCTCCAACCTGGCCTTGGACACTGCCAGGGATGGAGAGTCCACAACCCCAGAACTGGTTACAGAAAGCTGTAGAACCTCACTAAAGCAATTGCTATCTCACTTTTCCTTTTTCTTGTTTTTTTTTTTTTTTTCCCCCCCTGGCCAGTACAACTTGCTGCCTGCTCTGTGGTTGAGTTCCTTTGATAACTACATCTTAAATACTGCTGCTTTTAAGATTGCTAACAGATTTTTTTTTTTTAAGCCAACAACAAGTGTCAAGAAAATACTGCATTAAATATCAGCTAAGAATTTCCCTTTGTCAGGCGTGTGCTGTTTATAGTGCCAAGGCTTGTGCTCTCCTACAGATCCAATAAAACAGCAGAAGTTCCATGAATTCAGGGATTTCACAGGAGTTTTTCTATTACTCTAGTGTGGTGTGCCCTCATGTGGTTAAATGCAATATCTTCCTTGAGTCAGTCTGACACCCTTTGGATTTATTCTCTGTTCTGCTAAAGAACTGGGAGAAATAAAGACTTTTGGTGGAATGGAAGTGTGACACCAAGTAGGTTTTTGATACTTCTTTTGTTTTCAAGCTCTCAAGTGATTTGGTGCTTTTGAGATGAGTATAAATACACTTGCATTTTTGTTCTAATTCAGCTACAGATGTGTGTGTTTCATTTGTCTTGTTTTTGGTTTTTTTTTTTTTTTTTTTCCTTTTTGAGATTTTGAGGATCCACTTAGTAATATTTAGGCCAAGGTGACTTCGTTTCTGATTGATTAATACTGATAATTGAATATGGAAATGAAAACTTGTTGATTTTCTCCCACATAATACCAGCAATCTTTTTAATACCCTTTATGTACCACGGGACTTAATTTTATTATAATAATAGATAGCTATTGACTACATCTCTCACATGTGATGTGTTTGTAACTTGACTACTAGTGCTGTATTCAGTTTTGGAAGGAATTAGAGTTGTGATGTGTTGCTTTATACTTTTTGGTTTGTACTTTTTACTTTATCATTCATGTATTTTGAGGGCAGTTTTTTGGGGGCCTTCATATCCTGACAGCAAACAGCAAATGATGATGACTTTTCTTCTATGTCCAAAAGCAGTGCAACAAATTTTGCCCAAAATTATAAGTTGGTAAAACTGCAGAAAAACACACACTTAGGGCATCAGTGACATTTAGTGTGTTAATTAACAAGGAAAATAACAGATGTCAGCAGGGGTTTACAGTAGTAATAACTTATTAACTGTGAGAAATTAACTAAAGTTACTGAATGCAAAAAATTACTTCATCCTCAATTACTGCTCAGTGGTTGCCAAGATCATTTAACACAGCCCTGGAAGTTAACACTTCTGGCTGCTTTGAGGTCTCTGCATTTGGGTGTATTTACTGATTATCAGGTTGATTCCAGATTTCTAATTTTTTTTTTTTTAGATGGGGTCAGACAAACTTCATGTTTTACTCTTTAAAGGAATGTTTTGTGCATTGTGGTGTGTTAAACCACTGCTGAGTTGCAGAGATGATCATTTGGAGCTGAATAACTTGGCCTGTAGTGGTTTCAACATTTTAAGTTCTCACATGGATACGTGATGTTGTCTCACTTGGACAGTGAGGAACAGAAGGAAGATAGTGACAGGATCACAAGCAGAAAGGATTTGCCAAACGTTGCTCCAATTAAAATTCAATCTATGCTATATAAAACCCAAAAGGATCCTTGATTTGGAAGACTCAAAGGTTTGGAGGTGCCAAGTCCATTTAGGCACCCAGCTCTGGGAGTGTAATCCATAAACAGAAGTTATATGATTAGTTCTCCTTTTCAACACATGGAGAAGAGAAAAGCTTAGGAGTGAGATTTGGAAGATGTTGTGGGAGTGATGTGAAAGGGAGCTTTTTGAATCCCATCCCTTTCCAGAATTTATATGCTGAACTCTGAGCCTGCAGGGGGGAGCTTATATCACATGGTGGTTAATAGAGCACAAGTTTGCTTGGACTTAGTTTGAAATCCTCCTTCAGGGCTAAAAAAGGGCTCATTCTTCTCAGTTCAAGCCCAAGCATGCTGGTGTTGCAGCCCACTTTCTTATAAAACATCCCAGGTGCTAAGGTGGTCACCTCTGAAGGAGGAAGACCTGGTTCACTTCTCTGCTGAGCCTGAGGAACTTCAAACCCACATTTCTGACCCCCAAGGCAATGCTCTGCCCCACAGTTCATGGCCTGGCCCCTAAGGTGATCATCCTGCCAAAACTAGGCCATTGCGTGGGGAGGAATTCTTGTTCTTCTTTTCATCTTAGTAGGATCATGAACTACTCTTATGCATAATGAAGAAAGAGATGAGAGAAAATGCATGTTTAACACAAGCCATAGATATGAATTTTTGAAATGGTACAGCCTAATGTGCTTTGGTGTAACATAAAAAAAATGAAACAAGAGGAATCTGTGGATTCTGTGCTGTCTTTGGCTATTGGACTTGACTGGGATCAAGCCCTTTTGTGCAATTAGAAAGCTCCCATTGAGAAGAACATCTTTAATTTTGAGTTTAATCTTTTTCTTTCATTTAAAGGCATGGAACAGATTTTTTATGAGTCAGGTTAAGCCAATGGTTTTGCTAAAGAATGTGTAGTTGGTCCAATTAAACACTTGCTTCAGCTTTTCTCTCTTGGCAAAAGCTGGAATTACCAAAATCCTAGCAAGATACTGGAAATCTGTGTTCAGCAATGGCATTATTTAGTTCCTAAAAGTGAAATTTTGCAATCCTGCCAGCACAGAGAAGGGGTCTTGTGATGGATGTTGCTGCTTGTGCTGCCAGTTCCAGGAGATTGTCAACTCCTGGAGTGACCAGTTGACAACTGGATGGTGTGAGGAGCCTCATGGAATGTACAGGAGCAACTCCATCCTTGGGAAACCTGAGGTGTATAAATCTTCTGTCTCTCATGAGTGGAATATTAACATAATCTCTTTTTCCTGTCTACCAGGTAACTCCTGGAATTCATATTTGGCTTCTAAATAGCATCACAGTGCTTTAGTGCCAATTAACAGGAGAAATTTGTCACAAAAGGAGAATTTAATAGTCTTTGTGCCTAATTTATTACAAATTAGAGGCAAATTATATTATGGGAGACATTTTATTAGCTTAATTTATATTGATTCTTGTTTCACTTATGGGAGAGTTGGTGAAAACATGCTGCAGGTTTTCCTGGCTTCATTTTTCATGAAGATTTGTAGGAGGTACATAACCATGATTCTTCATTTAATTGTGTTTTTTCTGTTCTTTTTTTCTTAAGAATGTGTTTTGTGAAAACATATTTCAGGCTTGTATGTCTGTTGTAGAAATTTTGGATAGTTTTTCGGGAAGATTTGTGGGAGGAAAGTAAGTGTGGGGTGGTTTATTTATTTTTTTATTCTTTTTGATAGCATAACAAGTAGTCAGAAATTCCACTGAGAATTAATACTTGCTGAAGAACTTTAAAAGTGCCTTATATAATATTCATTCACGTTTCCCAGGATGTAAACCTCTTCCTGTGGTGGGAGCACTGATAAGAAAAATATAAATTAGCAGCAACAGTGTTGCTATCTCCAAATTACATCCTAAAGGTGCATCATGTGGGCAGAATAGAAATATGCAGATTTGTTCAGGAATCAGTGTTTGGCAGCAGAAATGTGAATCAGAGCTGCTCGCTGTCCTCAAGCTACACTGGATTAAAATATAAAATATCCTGGCTCTAATCAGTGCTGCCTCAGTTATCTGGGTGCTTCCCAGCCAAAAGGGAGGTGTGGCACTGGCATTTTGTAGCACCCCAGCTAATAATTTATGCATTAGGGAGAGGATTCTGCTTATTTATGAATGTCTCTAACCTGCAGGTGTTTGCAAACACTGAGGGGAGCTGGAAGGAGTACAAAAAGCTGGGTTAAACCACTGGAATTCAGCATGGATAGACAAAGTTCTGTTCATCAATGAGAATCCAAATACCCACGCAGAATAGAAGGAGAATTTCAGTTCTATGAATTAGGTAGACAGCTGGTGCTAATCGTGTGGAGATAATTACAAGACTTAATTATGTAAGCTGTTATGATTTATTGGGTAAGGACAGTGGCAAATTACTCAAGTTGATAGGGAAAATTGAAGAACAGTTATTATCAAAAAACTGAGTTTTGTTACAGACTGAATCATGCTCAGCAGAACATCTGTGTTCACACATATTGGTGTAATAGGGAGAAAACCCTTCTTTTTGTGTGGCATAAGAGAATAAGCACAAATATGGGGAAAAACCCAGCAAGTTATCTGCTCCTCTGCACAAATATGGAAAAAAATCCAATTTAGCTGCTTTTCTGTTTTGTATGTGAATGAAAAGTAGTCGTTGAAAGCATTTTCTCCTGTATTTAGCTCAGTAACACCTTGCATTGAAGTGGGATCAGCTAATGAGCTACTGCTGAGAGCCACATCATAACTTAAGTCTTTGGTGTGCAGAGCCAGGAATTTGTACAGCAAAATTCCATCTCTTTGCTCTGCTGCTGGATGGTCCAAGAGAAGGTCACAAACACAGTGCTCAGGTCTGTTCTCTACCCCATTTGGAGCAGGGAATCAAATTAGATCTTCCCATGGCCGTGCTGGTGATGTAACCCCCAACACAATCTGCTCCTCTCTCCAGGTGTCTTGAAAGGTCTCCACTGCCAAAGGAAACAAAACAAACAAACAAACAAACAAAAGAAAAAAACAAACCAAACCAAAAAAAAAAAAAAAAAAACAAAAAAAAAAAAAAAAAACCAAAAAAAAAAGCAAACCCAGCCATGAGACAGTCTGGAAAAAGAGGTTTTGTGTTTCCAGACAGTTGTAATGATTTTTTTTTTTTCCTTTGATGAAACAAACTTCTTTGGAAGCAGCAGGATTTTGAGTGCGTGAGGGGTGATGAGATGATGCAGTGGAGTGGAAGGGCAGCTGATATCCAGAAGAGAAAGGGCTCTGCCACTGAAATCTCAGGGCTGTCTTTGCTCAGGTCATTGAGGGTTTCTAGCACCTTGGTGATCTATGAGTACATGAGAACAGAGGAATAACTCATAGATGTTCACATCCAAGAAATGCCACTGGGAAGAACAAATAATATTTACTTGAAAATACAAGGAGAATAGTGATTTTTATTTATTTTTCTTTTTTTTTCAAATAATAGTGATCCTTCAGAGAAACCCCCTTTCATTGATTTCAGCTGTCACAACCAGAGCCAAGTATTTGTGTGAATGGTTTTCACAATGGATGTGTTTGCAGAGCTGTATTTGATTTGCTTGCTTTGGTTTATTAAAAACAAGGAAACATATAAATGCTGTCCACTGTCAGGAAAACTCCCAACCGCCTCTGTTGTTGATGTTTAAATTTGTAGAATCACAGAATCATCAAATGATTTGTGCTGGAAGAGACCTTTAAAGATCACCTGGTTGAATCCCCCTGCCATGTGCCACCAGTGTCCTCAAGCCTTTCTCCAAAGGGCTGCTCCCAATCCTCTCATCACCCAATTTGTGCTGAAAACACAACACCCAGGCATCTGTCCTGTGTGAGGGACCAGAGACAAGCCACAAGGATTAGCAGGATAATAAAAAAAAAAGTCTATCAATATTTGCCTCAAGAGTTGTCAATATATGCTTGTTTTTAACGTGGTTATGGGAAGTCTTGGTAAATAATGCAAT
>VZTT01032684.1:29001-72084 GCA_013400855.1 Buphagus erythrorhynchus | reverse complement strand
AAAAACGTGTGGTGCTTTGGCACCACAGCCCTGCCATGCCTGGTTCTTATCTTTTCTCTTTTTGCTGCTTGGCTGTGATTTGCTTAGCCCAGATTGAGAAGAGGTTAAAAGGAAATCTCTCTTTTTGGGTAACATGCTGCTGGATTTTATACTTCCCATTTTATCTATTCAAAACATGTGGCCACTACATCCCATCCAGGGCACAGAAAATAGTGTGAGGATTGAATTAGGTGTTTCTATAAATGATTAGGGAATTGTTCAGACTGACAAAACCTTGTTTTTGCTGCCCAAAGGTAACGACACTTGTGAACACCAGCAATAAGGGACCATCTGGCAAGAAGAAAGGGCGCTCCAAGAAGGCTCATGTTCTGGCTGCCTCCGTGGAACAGGCCACTCAGAACTTCTTGGAAAAAGGAGATCAAATTGCTAAAGAGAGCCAGGATCTCAAGGAGGAGTTGGTTGCTGCTGTGGAAGATGTTAGAAAACAAGGTATGTGGGAAAAAATGCTTGATGGGATTAAAGCTTTGCCCAGTGCCAAAGCTTTGTGTTCTGCTTTCAGCCTGTATTTTATTCTGCTGGGTGACAAAATGATGTGATTTTTTTTTTTTTTTCTCACTTGGCTAAATCTGAGCAGTGGTTCAAAACCTGTGGGTGCAAATGTAGAATTAGGATTTTATGGTACATAAGTTTCTGAACAATCTAACAGTTATCAGCCAGATAAAACAGCAATATATTATTTCAGATATATTAAAAAATAATATCAAAGACTGAAATACAGGTATAACTGTATTAAGACAATTATTTTCTGGGTGTTGGTGATAAAATAAATAGATACTTAAAATATCTGACAGTTTTCTTTCAAAAGATAAAATGGCTATGAGGTGCTTTCAAATTTATCTGTGTGGTAGGGGAAAATTCTGTTTTCAATATATGCCTATAACAAAATGTTTCAGTTTTATTGACTTTGATTGTAATTATCTTTATTGCAGCAGAATTAAGTACCTTTCAGGTTTATTCCATTGTAAGTCCTATAATCTAAAGATACCATCTGCCAGTATCATCAGCCCTGGGTTTTAGAACAAGACTGAGAGATCTCCAACTGAGATTTCAAAAGGAGTCTAAAGGATTTGGGTGTAAAATACTGATTTTCAGTGAGTTACTCCCCCAGACCTCATTCTATGTGTTTTTTTTTTTATCTTGTGAAATTGGACTGAAGTGTTCATATGAGAAGGCAGGGTTAAATTTGTGTGTATAAGCACTGATTAGTAAATACTCCAATCTGTTCTATCCTGAGGGTATTTTTTTCCTCCTCTCCACTCTATGTATATTTGGTTTCACTGTTTTTATGTTTCTGTGTGGTTTGGGTTTTCTTAAATATTTAGTTGTCAGTATGTCTGAATAAGTATTTGCTGTATGCTCTATGTACAATGATATTCCAATATTCTAGTGGGGTTTTATGAGTTTTGTTGATTATTTTTTCTGCTAGGTATTTTGTTGTGATGGTGGGGTTTTGACTGGGTGGTTTTGATTTAGATTTTTAATGCTGATGCCTGGCTGTTCTGGCATTAATTTTCATTTGTCAACTACTTCAGTTTCCTGTTAGTTATGTGACTTATTTTGTGTTGTGTCAAGTTGTAGCTCAGCATCTTCAGTGGTAACATGAATGCCCATGTTCTCCCTGAATTTATAATGTTTTCCCTTTTGGGTTTGTGATGCTGACTCTGCTTTCTCCTCAGGAGCCTTCTCCTGAGTTAGAGGCATCAACCTAAACTTGCACACTCTTTAACTAGATGGAATTTCTGATTTTTTACACGACAAAAAGACTTTTCTTTTCTTAACCTGTATTTAGAAAAGACCAACTCAAACAACAATGAAGAAGCAGAGAGGAGGAAAAAGATCTTAAACAGAATCACACAGACATTCATCTCTTGTCAACACTCCAGGCTGGGAAAAAAGCCTGTCAGAAAAGTGGAGCAGCTTTTTTTGGGGCCTGTTCAACACAATCCCATAATGAGGAGAGCAGGAGACACCACACACCATTATTAGCACCCACGAGCCGTGTAAATGAGACCAGCCCTGGTGTGATGTGAAAGGATATGTTTAGCTTGGTGGCATCAAGAGCTGGATTAATGAACTTGAGGCTGTGTTTCCCTGGCTGATTTCCTGGCAGGGTTCCAGCTGGGATAATTGCATTGTCAACCTAAAAATGTCTGCAGCACTTAGAGCTGGCTCTTGGTGTGCTCCTCATTTCCTGCCCTGCCTTGCTGGGTACTGTTGTGTGCTACTAAAGGCAGCAGTTCACTCCAGGGACTCTGCTTTCCATTGACAGGTGTGGAGCAAATGTTCTGTATCACTGCAAAATGCTTTGGAATGAATGAGAGTGTCCTTGGTATTAAGATTCTTATTTCTTCTGTAAGATTCTGTAAGATTAAGATTCTTGTTTCTTCTGTAGTGTGGGAGGGTGAATTCTATTGGCTGTGGAAAACTTCGGTGTTAAATGGGTTTGATTTATGAAACCCATTCTAAAGACACAAAGAGCAAAAAAGAAAAGATTTGATGCCTAAAGCTCATCCCTGTGTTCTCTATATCCCATGATGATTCCATAATAGGAACACTTATACTTCAAAACCACCTGAGATTATCCAATTGCTGGGCCATTACATGCTTTGCTGTGTGTGTGTTTATTCTGATATTGTCAGAGCTGTGTAAAAGATCTCCCAGATGGGGGACAAAGAAGACCTGGGAAATGTGGAAGTTTATCATTCATGTCTTTTTATATTAGAGAAGAAGGAAAGCAGACAGGGGTTGGAACCAGATGATTTGTAAGGTCCCTTCTGACCCAAACCATTTATTCCATGGTTCTGTGACCATAACTAGTGAAGCTACAAGCCCTGAGAAGTGCTTGGAAGTGAAGAAGAACACACAGGAATAAAAAGCACAGTATATGCTATAGTCACAGCATAAGTGTCTCTAAATGCAACTGGTCTTTTATTGATTAGTAAAGAAGGAAAATCCCTGTGGTGGAGAAATTCAGGCCATGATTGACACAAAAGTCTATCAAGAGCTGCAGGTCCACTGGGCTCAGGTTTGATTAAATTCGTTAAGACACAGCCTGGGATGCTGCAGGAGGAAATAGGTTATATTCATGTAAATTTATTCTGTCTGGTAAATGGATTTGGCAATGTCTGTCTGTAGGTATGTGCTGGTGACTGCCTGATTTAAATGTAATTTTCCTGGAAGTTTTCTGGCATATAGCTGAAACTTCCATTAGAAACATGATTTAGTCCAGGTGCTGGTTGTTGTATTTTAAATTTTCTTGCTTTTCAAGCATGGTAGATAAAATTTCACACCATAATATGAAATTCATACTTCAAGAGACAGAAAATAGCTGTTGACATTTTTTGTGTTTGAAGACAGGGTAAAGTTGAGGTAGACTTAATTTTTTGTTCATGCAGATTTATGGACATTGTTTTTTACAATGTGACCTGTGTCCTCTGTGACTATTTTCACATTGTGGATGAACATCTCTGAGACATGAAAGTGACTTTGACTTTCTTGGAAATTTTTTTTCTCTCTGACAGAACACCCTAAAAAATGAGATTTTTAGTGCTTTAATGCTTTTAACCATCTAGTTTTGAAAATTTTTTAATGAAGTTTTAAAACTAAAATTAAATCCTATGAAAGATGGTTTCTAGAGAATCCAGAATCTTTTATCTAGATTCTATATAATTTTTTTCTTAGACAAAAAACCCCCTGTTCTTTTCACTTAAACATTTGTTCTCCCTAGATTTAGTTATAAACCTTTTCACTCAAGTATATGAGAACTTTTTTTTTTGCTTACAGAAGTTAGCATGTGCTAGTTCTTGATAGAGGAAAAAGTGTCTGTGGATGGAAATGACTGGAAAAAACAGGTTTTTTTTAGACAAACTAGAATTTCTGTTCATCCTGAAAGGTGAAGTGGGGCATGTTGGCAGTCCTGCTTAATGGGAGAATGAATCTTGGCCTGCACTTTTGAAAGAACTTGTGTGTACAATAAATATATTCTCTTTTTTCCAATAATATCTGTGATGAGGTGCTCTGCAGCTTGCTTTTTTTCTGGCTGGTGGCTCATGCCTGGGCTGAAAGCTTTTAGCACAAAGATTTGAAGTCTTCTATTCAGCAAGTCACTGGAGCCATGGCCTGAAAACTCTTACCTTGTTAATATAAAGTGTTCCTTGTCTATTTTGAATTGCTTGTTACATATGGAAGTGACTTCAATTGTTATCTGTGTTTGCAATGCTCCTCCTGAGAAATTTGGCCCTCTAAATGCCATTCCATGCAAATACTCTTAACACTGGCTCTTTCAGACTCTTTTCCATCCATTAATTTTCTTTCAGCTCTCTGAGAATTGAGCTGCAGAAAGATGTTAAAGTTCCTACTCCAAAATGATTGAAAACACTTCTGATGAAAAAATACATGTTGTAGAGCATCTCCAAGAGTTGCTACACCGAAAGGTAGGGTCAGGGGTTTCCAAAACCAGGAGTGAGGCTGCTGCAGCTCCATGGCCCCAGTTTGAATCAGGAACAGGACTGATCCTGTATTTCCAGTAGGCACATGCACACAAACACTCATATACAGCTCATGTGTATATACATATATATATATAATTTATATTTATGGCTGACCACACCCATCAGGCACTCAACACTCACTGTTCTATGATTCTGTGGGACACTGGAACTGTCTGCCCAAAGAGGTGGTGGATGCCCCATCACTGGAAATACTCAAGGTCAGGTTGGATGGGGCTCTGAGTAACCTGGTCTAGCTAAGATGTCCCTGCTCATTGCAAGCCATGCACTAGATAACCTTCAACATTCCTTCTAACCCAAAGTATTTTATCTTTCTGTGAAACAAACCCAACAGCACCAATGTCTCGTCCTGCTCCCCTCTATTCCGATCAGGACTGATCCTTAAGGAGAAAACTAAAAGTGGAGAAAAAATGAAATGCATACAGAGGTCCCTACCCATGGCAGGGTGTTGGTCCCTTCCACCCAAACCACTCAGTGATTTTCTGATTTTCTGTACACATGGTTTAGGTTTTTGGGAGAGCTGCTGATGATCCTGGCTCTTGGTAAAGCATCTGGCTGTCCAAGGATCTTCTCTTCTCTATTCGCTGCACCATTTCCAAAAGATTTATTTCTGTTTAGCCTTGGCTGGAGGTTCTCTGATATTCATTTCACTCTTCAGTGTTTTGTTTAAGATCATGTTAGTTTAAATTAATGAAAATAGCTTCCATCTCCTGGGTGTGTTTGTTATAAAGGGTAGCTGGTGTTTGATATATTGCCTAAACATGACAGTTTGAGACAGATTTTACAAAAGCAGTGATAAAAGTTTGAAAAGTAATACAAATTAATAGATTTGGCAATTTTTTAATATTATGTTTATTTACATTGTCTTTCTTGAAGATTTTACTACTATTGTGGCTTTACATCAGGATAAATTCAGAATAAAATTTCTTAAACATGCCCACTTCTGACAGTTGCCAAAAATAAAATTATACTCAGAAACTGAAAGATAGGGAAGTAGTGTTTCGTCCAGAAATATTTGACTTGAATGTTAAAATCAAATCCTAAAATTACTGCTTGCTCTTTCAGAAGAAATATTACTGTTAGTAAAGCTTTTATTTGAGAAAGTATTGCAGAAATGCAGCACAGTTAAAATAACTAAAAAAAATCCCTATCAAGGGACTGTAACTAGGCCATGTTTTGCAGTAAATATTTAACTCCACCACCCATTATTATGCATGAAATTTCTGAATCCAGGTCAAATTTGGAGAATAGTTTCATTTGGATTTAAATTAAGAAAATTATTAAAAGAAAAAAAAAAATCTTACAAATTGGAATAGGTACCACAGGCAGTTATCTTGCCCTGTTCTGTCTTCCAGCAGTAATTCCCAAACTGGGTAGGCTTAATCCACAGTGAATAATCCTCAGCAGCATTTAATGTACAGCCTTTTCAATGAAGTTTTGAGCTAACCATGAGCAGTGTTCTGCAAGGAGATTTCCTCCATGCATGAAATCTGTATTTGTGTCCCCTCTGTGCATAATTCAACGTGGAGATTGGAGCTGCAGTCCCTGACCCCTCAGAACAGTTCTGTGAAGCTGCAGAGCACCACAGGGTGAGCATCTCGACCTCCCCTTTTGAAGCTGTTCTGATTTATGTGCTACTGAAACATCCTCTGAGTCGCAGCTGAGTGCTGGAAATGAAATCACTGTTGATTCATTAGGCAGAAATTCTGAACTGAAATTCTTTTTCTTCAATGTTAAGGAAAAAAAAAGGAAATAAAAAAGGAAAAGTTTGACTCATCTTTGAACTGGAAAAGTCAGTTATTTTAGTCTGTTGGATCAAAAGTATTTGGAAGGAAATTCCTTTTAGCTTGGCACAGGAGTGACCTCAGATGGCTGTGTAGGTCAGTGATGGAAGTTTTTAGCAGAGCAAATGAATTGACAGTTTCACCAGCTGTCTAATGATGGACAGGGAGACTGGTGGGAGATCAGGAGTGGTGCAGAGACTTTGGGATATATAAATTGGGAGGTAGCATACTGAAGGGAGAAAGAGTCAAGGAGATGAGCTTAAGGTTTGGTCATTGCTTTATGCTTCTGTCACTGAACAGTGAATTTTCAGTCTTTCAAAAACAAACTGGAAAATTGCAAGAATGACTTTGTGATGAAGAAAAAAATAGTTACTAACAAACAAACTTTGACAATAAAATTTCATTCTGTTGAGTAAATTCTGCAAAGGAATTAAGTTTTTAAAAGTGGTGCTTTCTGTGTTCAGAATGTAACTGTAGATAGTGCTGTGATTCATCTGTCTTGGGTTTGGATCCATGTTACCAGGATTATTTCTTCTTGATTAAAAGGGAGAATGGCATTAAACTGAAGGAAGACAGGTTTAGATTAGCTGTTAGGGGGAAATCTTCCCTGTGAGGGTGGTGAGTCGTGGTTTAGGTTGCCCAGAGAGCAGACGGGAGCGCAGCTCCTCCTTTATGGCGGCTTTCGCAGAAGGCGGGAGCTTCGCTTCAGGGCCGGCTGTTGATGGTTTGGAGCCGTAGCCACTCGTAAGGATGCATTTCATAATTGGAAACTGTTTTGAGGTGAATTTTGCAAACTGATGGGAGAAAAGCCAGCTCGTCCGTGGGGTCAGACCGCCATGTGCCTGTGTGGACAGAGCGTTCCTTTTATCCCCACACGCCACAGCGGCCATGGCAGGGCCTGGAAATGGCGGGAACCAGCGCAGGCCCCACACGAGCTGGAAGATTTCCATCTGCCTCTGGAACTGCTCTGTGGGCTCCTGCCTCTCTGGTAAGGGCTGCTGCCACCTTGTCTCGGTGTTCCTGGGGCCCACAGTCACCCTTTTGGAGAGGAAGGGTGTGGTGCCATCTTCCCTGTGTCCCACAGCCGCCTCAGACGGGCGCCATCTTGGGAAGGGTAATTCCAACATTTTGGGTCCTTCTTTGTGTCCGTGAGGTTTGTGAGGTTGGGCAGTTTTGTATCTAGCAGTTATTTACTGTTGTTTTTTGCCTGTTGCTGCTCCATTTGTTAGTAAACAGTTGCTTTTGTGCTTGTATCTACTCATAATCTTTCCTTACTGGTGGCAAGGGATTGGTTGGAATTAAGCAGAGGGGACTCATTTTGGAGTGTCCAGTTTTTTAAACGGTCTTAAACCGAGATGCTGCCCCATCTCTGGAAGGGTTCAAGGCCAAGCTGGATGGGGCTTGGAGCAGCCTGGTCTAGTGGAAGGTCTCCCTGTCCATGGCAGAGGATGGAACAAGATGAGCTGTAAGGTCTCTTCCAACCCAAACCATTCCATCATTCTGTGATTACATTTAATGAGAAGGTACAAGCACTCTTTGGAGCACTGAACTTTATCTGGGAGTCTTCCTTGCCCCCCTGCTCAGTCCTCCTATTTGCCTACAGTACATTTTGTACTGTGTTCTTTCTTTTTGACTGCATTTTCCATGGCAGTCATCCAGCTTCAAAAGTTGCATTAAAGCTTCTTTCTCCCATACAGATTAAGCTTTAATTTTGGATATGGTTTCAGAAAGTGGTATTCGATGAGAGAAGTATTAAAAATGACAGCATGAAAATTTGAAATATACTTTCTAATATCTGAGTCCTAAAAGATGCTTAGTCAGTATATAAAAGGCTTTAATTTATTGCCTTTCCATTTACCATTTTGAACATGTCTTTTTCTGAAGTACATTTTTCACATACTACAAAGGCCAATAATACTTTACAGAGTGAGGGAATATAAAATGTTATAATCAAATAACAGGCTCTGATTTCCTCTGAGAAGTGTCAAATTATAGCATTTTGATCTCCAGCTATCTTGTTCTCTCTGTTTTAATCCCTTTATCAGAGACAAATTCTTTTTAGACTTTAGATCTGTGAGATATTCCAACTGCTGTTTATATATGAACATGGGAAAAGGAGCCTGTTCTGTATAGCTGATGGAATTTAGAATTATTTTTATAGCTACTAAAAATAAAATTGTAGGCTCTCCACTGATTTTCATTTTGGATGTTTGCAAATTTCATTCAGCTGTAATTGTTCTAATTGACTTTGAGATCTGTGCTTTTTTTTTTCTGCCTTTTTTTTTTTTTAATTTTAGTTGTAGTTAAGTCAGTTTTTAACCTCTGTTCATGTTATGTGATTTCTGTCATATGTGATGAAATATATATGTTTTTTCTTCAGAAAATATGTCACCTCTACTTCCTTTCACCTGTGGTGGACTTTATGGTTTTAAATCGTTCCTTATTTTATTTATTCAACATTGATCTGTTTGAACAGAGAATTTGGGTGGAACTTGGGCAGAAAAGGAGAGTCTGTGACCTTTGTGAAAAGGGACGGGCAGCTCAGGAAAGCTACAGGGACATTTGGAGGTCATGCAGGGAGAAAATGGCAAGGGCCAAAGCCCAGCTAGAACTGGAACCTGGCTACTGCCATAGAAAACAAATAAAAAAGGATTCCATAAATTCATTAATGACAGGAGTAGAACCAATTTTGGGGGCTTTATTCTGTTCCCATCTCTGCCCTTCAGCTCAGAGTGCTGGGTACCTGAAGGACAACTCCCCTTACTGTTGGAGACTGAGGAAAAAAGGAATTTAGCACCTCAGCATTTTCCTCATCCTTTGTGACTGAGTTTCTCTCTGTGTCCAGTAAAGGATGGACATCGTGGAGTCATGGGATGGTTTGGGATGAAAGGGACCTTAAAGCTCATTTAGTTCCAGCCCTCTGCCATGGGCAGGGGCACTTCCCACTAGACCAGGTTGCTCAGAGCCATCTCCCACCTTGACTCACCTCAGCCTCCCTTCTGCCATGCCCAGGTATTTATAAAGGAGAGTCTTAACACTGAACCATAGTTTTTTCCATTACCTATACAGGCTTAGGCTAATTATCATTTCTTTCTGTTCTCATTACAAATCTAATCATAATCATGTCTTGTTTATGAGCCTTTTCCTGTGCACAACAGCAGCCTTTCTGGGTGTTGATGGAGGGCTACAGATTAGCTTTGTGTTTTGATCTCTGCACTGGAATGTAAATTCACACCATGAAGCTCATATCTCATTATCTCACTGCACAGAAGCTCTTGCAGTTTTTAAACATTCAAGCAACGAGTATAGCTATATAAAGGAGCTCTTATATTAACACACAGGTGTCACTGCATGTATGTGAATTCCCATTGAAACTGGCAGTAAATTCTTAGGTTACTAAAATGTTGCCAAGTCAAAATTCAGTGAAAAACTGCTGGTTTTTTAGTCTTAGAAAATTAATTTTTAAGTGTAATTCCCAATTTTGAGAAGATAATTTTAATGTAAGCTGATGCTTTGAGCATGATTTTAGAATCTTTGGTAAGTGGTTTTTGGCAAGAAAATAACTGCATTGGATCTCAAATACAGGTTATCATAAACAATGTGTGCAGATTATGTCAACTAATAGAAGAAATTAAATCATTTTTTAATGTGCTCTTGTACCTTTTATCTGTTTCTGTGTGTAAGCCTGCAGATGCTCTCTCTGTATCTTATGTTGTCTTCCTTTTCATCTTTTTCGCATTGTAAGTCAATGCCATAGATTTTCTCTGTGCTGATGACTCTCCCATGTCCGCTTTTCTTCTTTCTTATGCTCTCTCATACTGGAGTATCTTTCTAAATTTTTGTATTTCAGTTTTTCCTGTTATTTTTCTCTCTTGGCTGCAAATCCCTCAATTGTTCAACATTAATGTGCCTGTCCTCTTAGTCCCAGCTGGGGCTGTGGGAATGTTTTTTACTTTTAGCCATATTTGTTCCCCAGATTAAGCAGTGCTTCCTGCTTCTCTTACTGCTTCTGTCAAGACATTCAAGTAGGATCTAAGTGTAAGGAAAAGCATAAATTAGCAGGAGTACAAAAGTGACCCTCAAAACAAATAGGGAGCTGATAATCCACAGAGTGATCAGTCTCATCATGAATCCTTCCCCCTCCTCACAGTGCCTCCCATGTGCTGGCATTACCAACTTGCTGCTCCTTCTTCTTCATGGATCACTGGGATTTTTTGATAAATTTTGTTATGAAAACTCATCTTGCTGGAAAATATCAACCCTTTGAACCGAAGCTTATCTCAAAAAATATCAATTTCAAATAAACTCTTCATTGGGTATTTTTTTTTATGTGATAATAGAGAGTGATGGAGCTGATTCTAATTATGATTTTGAAATTAGTTCACAGTGCCTTGGGCACAGATAGAATCTGCCCTCAAACTTGCTTTCCTGTACAGCATTTGTGAGCCTCTTCAAGCCCCAGAATGAAAATCATATCCAGAATGGTGGAATCTCTGCCTGATGCTGAATGCCACAGTTGTTTTCTTGAAGTGCTTACTTTTCCATGAGTTTTGGGTGCCTTTCAAATGTTGTTCCTTTCTATACCTGATACATTAAATTTATTAATGACAGTTCTATTTAATTTAATAAATTGTTATGCAGAAACCCATTAAATTATTAAATTCGAGATGTTAATCACTAGGACTTACAGATTTTTCTTTGTCAGTTCCATTCATTTTAGTAGTTTTTTACAATAATGATTTTAATAAATGTACCATGCACAATTCACCAGAAAGACAGCAACTTTTCCTAACATTTTCCACTGTAGTTTCTTGTTTAGGTGATGAACCATTCTACTCATTTTGAATGTGCTTCTTGATGCAACGCTGCAGCATTTGGATAAAGAAGAAAATACTTACTTTAATTAGACATTACAAATTTTTAGTATAAACACAGAAGTTGTGGAAAAATTGGTAGCTGAACTACTTGCTGATAGGACAAGGGACAAGTGCTTTCGACTTGGAGTAGATGTAGATGGGATATTGGGAAGAAATTGTCCCCTGTGAGGGTGGGCAGGCCCTGGCACAGGGTGCCCAGAGAAGCTGTGGCTGCCCCTGGATCCTTGGAAGTGTCCAAGGCCAGGTTGGATGGGCTAGTGGAAGGTGTTCCTGCCCATGGTAGGGTTGGGACAAGATGGCCTTTATGGTCCCTTCCATCCCAGACCTTTCTGTGATCCCATGTTTCTGTCAAACCCTGTAGTTCAGCAGCGTGACTTCTGCCAGGATATAAATAAGTCCACATTGTAATTGAGTTGAGCTTGAGTTTTTAAATTTGCCTCTGTATTTACTGATATCTCAAGAGGTCCAATGTGTTTTCATGTTCCCAAGCACAGTGCTGAGCATCTAAAATACTCATGTTGATGCCTGCCCATGGTTCCAGTTCAGTGAAGGCAGATCAGTTTGGTGTGTCCCTGAAGGATGTTAATCCATGGAGTAACTGAGTTGCAGACAAAGAGGGATTAGAGATGTTAATGTATCCTCACATCCCAAACAATTTAGTTTTGAGTTGAAATTTAATTGTGTTTTATTGTACTTAAGTGTATCAGTGATGTTCCAAATGCACTATTAATCTGACTATTAATTAGAAAAGTTCTTTCTAAAACATAACATTCATGGATAAATTGTCTTACATTGTCATAGATATTGGATAAATATCTTAAAAGTTCTATATTCTTGCTATTTTCTGTCCCTCAGGAAAGAAGTAGTTGGATTAATTAAAATTACATATTTTAATTGTGCATGAAGTGAATGATGTGATATGTTCTTGGATCTAAGAGAGAACATTGAATCTAAAATACCTACTAGATTTAAGGATATCCATTGTGCATTAAAATGCAGAGTGATTCATCTTCCATCGCTCTGTCTAAATGTCAAATGTAACGTGAGTCAAATGTAAGTGAACTGGATTGTCTGTACAATCAGTTCTGCAAAGACACAGCTCCAGGAGCTGAAATATGACAGGAAAAGATTGGGCTGGATCAGAGATGGCCTTTTCTGGCCTTGAAATCCATTAAAATGATGAGAACAGTGGTCATTCTCCTGCAGATGGAGAACAAAGTCTCATGCTCCCAGCTGCCAGTGTAAGAGGAGATGAGTTTAGGGGACATAGTAGTAAAGATTTAGCAAAAAGGTATTAAGGAAAGGGAAGACTAAACAGCCATTTGTGTGAAACTTTTAGAATTTTGAATGTAATTTTTAATGCATATTTGTATTTAGTAAGTATGCAGGGCAAAAATGGTCTACAAATTACTTCCCACATTCTGATATAATGTCAGAGGTTAATACTGAGATGAACATGTTCAGTTACTGGATTTTAAAGTACTGTAAACAAAAGACGATGTTTTAAGAGATGTGGTAAATATTCAGTGGATTAATAAGGTAGGAGGAATATAGACAGTGAGCAACCAACCATCCAAGACCAGATTAAGGTCATTATTCCTAAAATTTGACTGTTCAGATAGATACGGAGATGAAAAGTGAGTGATCCTACTCTATTTGGGGAATTTCTAGACAAATCCAAGGGGGATAAAATTGCAGGTCTTTGCATCCTGAAGGGTTTGCTTTTGTTTCTTAACAAGACAACATCCATGATGAAAGAATTAAAAACCTGCTTATATAATTTAAATATACTCTATTAACAATTATGGGTTGTTCAAATCTATCATATTTAGTCTTTTATATGGAATCTGCAACTCAGTTTGGGTCTATATATTATAATTTTGGATAGCTTCATAACAGTGCTTTTGCTCTAATTATGAAGAGAGCACTCTAAAATACTTCCATTATGTCATGGATCAGTTGTTCTGTCTGTTTAATCTTGGACATGTAGAATGAGAGGAAAAATCTGAAAGAAGTGGATTAATTGGACTGTAGCTTTATTAATTTCTTCCATTTGAGACCTGTTCTGGAGTGGTGCATCCAATCAATTTGTCATTGTTCTGGTAATTATTTCCAGGTGTTTGGTGTATTGTCAGCATTCCCTACTGATTGTAGCTGTTCTCTAGATTGCTGCTCTGTGCCCATCTTCTATCTCTTAATAAACACTTCAAGGCTTTGGAAAAAAATGACATTTCTCCTGTCTATTAACCATTCAGATCCTTGGTTCAATCCTTTCCTCACAAGTAGATGTTTTACATTAAGTCTGCTCATGAAATTCCAGTGGCCCTTTTTTGGTGACCTTTGCAATCATCTGTTGATAGATTTTTGCAGTTGTTAAGCTCTGGGGACATTGGTGGGATTGTTGGGGTGTCCTGTGTAGGGCCAGGAGCTGGACTCAGTGGTCCCTACAGTTCCAACCCAGGATATTCTGGGATTCCATGAGTATTTCTCATAGCTGCAAATGGTCCTAGAAACCTGCAGTTCTTACCATTTGTACTCCAGAGGCAGAATTGTTTCATGGGGCCACTGTAATGATTTTAGAAATGGATATTGTGTGCAATTAGAAGTAACTGAAGTACTGCATTTAATCTGTCAGGACTCCTCATAAAAATGCACAAAGCCAAGAAAGGACAATAGGGACAAGAGTGGAAGAAGAACACAGTGAAACTGAAGGACAAATGGGGCATGAGAAGAAATGGATTTAAATTAGCTACAAATACAGGCAGTATGGCATTAAAGTGAATCTAATGGACAGAACCTGTCAGATTCTGGAGTTCCTTTTGGAGTGGGTTTCCCACTTCTCATAGGATTAATTGGGGTTAAACGTCTGAGCTGTTTCTAAGATGGAAGCTTGATAAGTTTATGAGTGTAGCTATTATCATATTAAGATTATTATTAATTATATTATCACTCGACTGACTGCAGTGGCAAGGAAGCAGACCTGATGACTTCAGATGTCTGTGTTTCTTGTGTCGACTCAATTTTCACTGAAAGTAATTTAATATAGATTACAGAACAACTTGAAATGAATTTGGAAAGAAATGGATAACTAAATGTAGGGTTGGCTTTTTCCAGATAAAAAGGTTTCTCTAAAAAAATAATTGAGCTAGCTGAAGCTCCACTGTTACCTTTAGCCTAAGAGTAATTTGATACCACTGCTGTAAAAGGATTAAAATATGTTAATTGGCACTGAGACAGACGAGCCTTCTTCCCCATAGCTGCTAGTTTCTTTGGTTATTAGACTCTAAATGATGGACTACTACATCTTGTTAAGTTTTAAACAACCTGCTGTGAACTTTTATACTCATACTTTTTTTTGTTTGCTTATTTGATTATGTCTATTTAATAATTTTATTTTAATTATTTTGGAGATTTATTTCACCTAATGTGAGCTTTCTAAGGTTAGATATCTAATCCAAGCTCTTTCAATTGTTTTTTTGGTCTTGTTGATTTTCTTTCCTTTTGATCCTCTCTGCATTTTTCCTCTGCCCCTAACTGTTGATTTTCAGATCTTTTTGCTAGGGGTATCTCCTCAGATATTCAAGTCTAAGAAGATGATTTTCCTTCTTGCTTTCCTGGTGACACTGGCCAATTATCAAATACTATTTATTTCTTTCAGAGTCCAATATAAATATTTATCTGAAGCTACACACTGCTAATTTGGCAGAAAACGGTAAAATCTCTTCAGCACCAAAATGGAAATGAAACAATTTTCAGGCATCTGATTCCAAAATCCAAAGCTTGCTTTGGCTGCCATTTCAGCCTGGATTTCTCTAAAATGCAGTACTTCCACTTACAAGAGTTTTGCTGCTGGATGCTTGGAATCACTTTCATCTCAACTGAATCCTACTTAGATCTTAAATAAGGGAAAGCCTTGCTGGGATTTCCTGTGGTTGTTTGTGTCCCCTTGGGTTCAATCAGCTCAATATCCTCCAAGAGTGCATTTTGGAGCAAACTCTCTACACAAAGCTGGTATTGCTGGTTTCCCTCAATAAATAATTGAAGGGAAGATGATGCCTTAGAATGTTACATTAGTTAGATGAAGCCAGTCCTGCACTGGGATCTAATTCCCAGTTTGGAAACTCACATCTGACCCTTGCTCACATGCTGGTCTCTCAGCTGTTCTGTGGTCACTCTCAGTATCTCCTTTTACATGAAATATTTGAGTCAATGACTACTACTACTAAGTTTCATTCTCAATTTTTAGCACATTCTCAGCCAAGAGTTGTGCATAAATTTTTCAAACAACTTTTTAAATTCAAGTATGTGTTAGAAAAATCTTTCTAACAGCATCAGAATTCCTTGCTCCTAGTTTCAATGATTTTTGGCACACAGGTAAAATGCATGGGAAGGTAGGGACACCAAACTGTGGTCCACTCCAGAAACCTTGTTTTCTGTTTTACCTTGAATTTCAGCTCTGTGATACTGAGCAATATAGCATTTAAGTATGTTTAGAAATTTAGTTTGTTCTCTTTTTATCTAGCAAAGATTGTTTGTTAATTGTCTCCTAAGAAATTTGTAGAGAGTTTTGCCAGCCTTACGTAAATCTAAGAGGAGTGTGTAGCCTTAGAAATGAGCCCCTTGAATTGTATTTTGAAATTGCATATTATCAGCTTATCATCCAAGATACACTGGTTGCAAATTATAATTTGAACACGCAATCCTAATGGTAAATATAATAAGGAAAGGAGTTCTGATAGGAATTAATCACTGTGGCCATCTTAAATCTCTCTCCAGCTATTTCCATTGTCTTGTG
The DNA here is from genome assembly GCA_013400855.1 of Buphagus erythrorhynchus. Lineage (NCBI taxonomy): Eukaryota > Metazoa > Chordata > Aves > Passeriformes > Sturnidae > Buphagus > Buphagus erythrorhynchus. Next base: position 56,060 of record VZTT01032684.1, on the reverse strand, counting down.
GGAAGTTTTACCATCTGGGATTTTTTTCTAATGTTGTTGTAATGGCCTTATAAGCAATGTAAATATGCTTTGATTTCACATTAGAAGTACTTTCTTTTTGAGATTCTCCACTGGAGACAAACAGAATTTTTTTTAACAACAGCAAAAGCTGGGTTAATATAAAACCTGTGAATCACAGTCAGGCTGGGAGAGGTGGGATTGTTCAGCCTGGAGAAGAGAAGGCTCCAGGGAGACCTTCCAGTGCTTAAAGGGACTCCAGGAGTGCTGGAGAGGGACTGGGGACAAGGCATGGAGTGACAGGACAAGGGGAATGGCTTCAAACTGCCAGGGTGCAGGGTTCGGTGGGATATTGGGAAGGAATTGTTCCCTGTGAGGGTGGGGAAGCCCTGGCAAGGTTGCCCAGAGAAGCTGTGGCTGTCCCTGGATCCCTGGCAGTGTCCAAGACCAGGTTGGATGGGGCTTGGATTTGCCCTGGAACAGTGGAAGGTGTCCCTGGGGTGGAACAGGATGGGCTTTAAGTCCCCTTCCAACCCGAGGGTTTTGTGGTTCTCTGATTTTTTTCCCAACAGCACTTAGTTCAGCTTTTAGTGAGCTATTGATACCTTCCAAAAAACAAAACCCACAAGGCTGAGAGCTAACCCGAGCAACGTTTGTGTCCCCTCCCAGGGGAAACGATGCGCATCGCCTCGTCGGAGTTCGCGGACGACCCCTGCTCCTCGGTGAAGAGGGGCACCATGGTGCGCGCCGCCCGCGCCCTGCTCTCGGCCGTCACACGCCTGCTCATCCTGGCTGACATGGCTGATGTCATGAGGCTCCTCTCACACCTCAAAATCGTACGTGTTTCCCACCTTCTCTCTTGGGTTTGTGTGCTTTGTGCGTGGAAGAACGGGATAAATCAGTTAGGAAGGGAGCTGTCCACGTTCCTTACTCTCCGCTTGGTTCCCTTAAAGTGCTGATCAGAGGTAGGAGCTAACACATTTCTGCATTAGTCTGATTCGTTTTCTAATTCTGCAGAAATTAATATTTGAACTCTTAAAGCAAAATTTGTGAGCTATGTTCAGTGACCAGACTCTCTGACCTGAACTGAAGCATTTGCTCCCCTCACATCTTATCCCAGTTACTTTCCCAGGATTTTTGTTTCCTGGCACGCTTTAGGTACTATAATTGTCTACTCTTATTTTTTTTCTCCTTGTGACTTCTGAATTTATCTAAAAACTGAATGTTTAATTTGGAGAGATCCAAATAAAAGATTTCTCTAATCAAGGAATAAAGAGGAATTAAAGATTACCAGATAGTTTGGACAGATTTATATTCACTTTTGACCGCCACCATTCACGTTTTTATATAGGAGTATTAAAAAGATTTTCAGTTGAAACTAGGAAATGTATTTTTCCACCCTCCCTAGTTGTTGCACTGTTACATTTTTATTGCAGAAAGAAATCATCAAAAACCTCTGAAACAAAACAAAATTGTGCAGAAAATCACATAGAGTATATTTAAAGCCTGCAGAGTGCATGTGTCAGTTTAACAGAGGAGATGGAAAGTTGCTTCTTTTTAGCAACTGTTCAAAAAGTATTTCCTTTTTTTTTCCCTCCTTTTTTTTTTTTTTTTTTTTAAATTTTTCTTTTTGACAGTGTAGCTGTACAACAGTCTCATGTTCTGGAAAAACAGTGAGAACCCTTCAACTTGCAAACTGTGCAGATAACCTGAATAGCTGGAAAACAGTTTTCATAAGGAAAGAGGCCGAATTTTCGGCACAGGTTCTAGTGAGCTCTGCTTTAATGAATAAAATGCTGCTCTCAGAATTGTCAGCACATGGCTCTGGTTACGTGCAGTGTAAGCAGTGTCTCTCTCCAATATGCTTTTAATTTTTCCTCTCTATAATGCTCCATGTAACTGTAATTGAAATTGTCCTTTCCTAGCAAGGCCAACACTTGAATATCATAAACAGCAGGTTTTTTCCTAAAAATATATTCAAGCTCTTTCATAGGCAATGAGAAATTCTGTTCTCCTATCTGAGATTTCTTTTGCAGCAGAGTACTCTGTTATGTAAAACATAAATGTCCTCTGCTGGTTTGTAAGTGAGTGTATTTACTTGCACAATTTGCACCCCAGATTTGCTAGGGCCGTGTCTCGCAGTGTGGTTTGTAATCTCTGCATTTATCTAATGGTATTACATGTTCTGTTTCAGAAGTCAGAGATCTCTGGTTGTTTTCAGTAAAATTCAACATAAAGACCTTAATTGTGACTTTTATTTTCATGTTAAAAAGGGTAGTTTATTTCTGAGGATTAAACATGTAAATAACCTTATTTTACCACTTTACAATGCTAACTGCTTTTAGACAAATGAATTACTAGTGGGGAAAGTGGTTATAATATACAAAATTGATGAAGGAACAGCTCTTCTGTTGACTCAAAGGTAACCTTCAAAGACTTGTGTAAGTTACCCATAAAATTAATGAACTAAAATAATTCTGCATGTCAGGGTAATGAAGTCTGATTTATGCTGAATTGTGCTGTAATCAGTTTTCTCTGAAAGCATGTCAAAGGCTTCCCAGGAAATGGTGCATTTTAATTAGTGTTTTAGAGGGAATATATGCAGGTGCTTTCTGGAAGGACTCTTGGTCATTGCATTCAGGTTATCTTTTGCACTGCTAAAATTGGAAATAATGGTTATTGCAGAAGCTTTTGTAACACATTAAAACCCAATGTACCATTATAGTATGTGGTCATGCACACAGAGAATTATAGATCTATTGTAATTAACTCCAGGCTAGTTAATCATAGGAACAGATCAGTTGAGTGTTTTCTCAAGGATGGAGAACTTACTCCAGTATTAATTTGTAAAAAAAAAAAAAAAATTGTAATAATAAAAATATCATTAAAAAGGAGCTCGTGCTCCTGTCCTTTCTAGTGTTTCTCAGTTCTTCATTTTGGAATCCGTGGTCTTGAGCCTTGACTGAAATGATAGAGTATGATCAGCATCCTTTGAAATCTGAGTGGAATCTCTAACAAATTTTTCAGGAATTCTATTTAATATGGAGCAGGACTTAGAAAAATGTGTTTGTCATGCCTGTGCTTAGCATTACAAACATAATAAAGATGAAACTTTCAGGTATTTTAATGTAAATGTTTCTGGATAAAAAAGGAAAATGTGCATATTTTGCAAGAAGTTCTGCAAGAGCAAATTATTTAATACACTGATGCTTTTGCAATTTGTGTTAATGGTAAGGCAGTCAGTTCATTTTTTTAAAAACTCTGTTCTCTGTAAGAGTAAAAGAAGAGCTAACTGGATTCTGAATAAGCTTGTAGCTTGTAAATTGGCAGAACTTGGTTTATAATTTCCAAAGTAACAGCTATGAATTTATGTTCCTGAATTATGCATTTTCCAATAGAAATGTATGAGTTTGCTACTCTACTGCCCTGTAATTTGTAAATCCGCAGTAAGTAGGTAAAAGCTCAAAATGGAAATATACTCTGTCAGTGGTAGGAAAACACAGAGCAACTCAAGCAATAAAAAGACAGGTTCTGCACATAATTGTGCCTTTCTAAACTATTAGACAGCAGCTACTGCTGAATTTATTGATTCCCAGCAGTGTCTGGAGAGCTGCAAACCTCTGCTTGTGCAGAGGAGCTTGTCCCCATCCCAAAAAGCCCTTGCCTTTTGAAGAGAATATTTGTTATGCATGTTCTTAGGAACTGCAGCTTTTAGCTGAACAATAGCTTTTAGCAAGAAGGATCTGTAACATCTTCTCAGTTCTCAGTGTTTTTGCTTGGAATTGCATTTTTGTCTTGTGAGGGAGAGAAGTACAACTTTGAATTCTTATCTAGTCACAGTAATGTTTCCTTTTTTTATTGCATGAAAAGAGCATTTTATCCTTTCAGACAGTTTTTCTTGCTTTGCATTAGATAAAGGTTCACAATACATTTGGTGGATCAGCTTGTTGGTATAACAGGGGTTTTGTATCTTTGTCTGGTAGCTGCAGCATCACTGAATAAGTGCAGGTGTGTTTTCTTGGGTACATTCTTTTCTCAGTGTTAAATAACTAAAGAAAGAAAGCTGAGAGCTGAGAAGAAAAGAAATGATACAAATATTCTGGGTTGAAGCTATAATTTGCTTCACAAAGATAGTGTGTTTTGGATATATCAGGGTAAAATTAAGCCTTAATGGTAAATTTGAATTTCCTTTTTAAATATTTCTTGTCCAGAAGTGATAACTTGCTTTGTTTTCTTATAAAGCCTGTACCACACATTAAGAACATACTCATGTATTTTGTTTTAAACCCCTCAGATATTAAATATTTCATCTGATAAGTGTAAGCAGGGAAATTAATACAGTGACATCTTTGACATTAGTTTTACATGATCCCAAAGCATAGTAAGTGGACAGTAATGCAGAGTGACAGCTGCTCTATTAAAAAATTAATTAAAGTTCATGGGACTCTCATAAAGCTTCTGTACAGTGATGGATGTGAAACCTAAACTGGGTCCATGTAAGACAGAGTATTGGCTGGAATAGTCACAGGCTTTGTCAAAGAGTGGATTAAAATGCTGACAGAGCTGATTTCTTGTGTTGTAGGTAGAGGAGGCACTAGAAGCTGTGAAAAATGCCACGAATGAGCAAGATTTAGCCAATCGCTTTAAGGAATTTGGGAAGGAAATGGTAAAACTGAATTATGTCGCTGCGAGGAGACAACAGGTGAGTACAGGAGTGGTTGGAACAGTCCATCTTCATTCTAAAGTTCTTGTGTTTTATGTCCAAGTCTGGTTTAAAATGTGCAATGGACCATTAATTGCTATGTCATGGCCATAATTTAATCACACTGATTATTTTTGAAAGTGATGACGTTTTTCAGAAGTGCCATTTCTTTAAGAGTTCCTTCCAAGAGGCTTCAGTTAGTAACAGATTGAAGGGTGAAAAGGGAAGTGATTCAGGAGGTTAAGGATAGTTTTAATTTGGTGATTATTCCCATTTAATTCTAACCTATGCAGATTTCAGGTCACTCTGACAGCTGGTAAAGCATAAGCTCTTTGCTAGTTCAGTATAATTTAAATTCAGGAGGAACAGAAATCTACTGTGTGCTTAAAACCATTATTAATTTTCAGATTTTTTATTTGAAAAAATATTCATTTATCAATTTATTCATTACTAAGGCAGCTGAAAAAGAGACCAGAAAGTCACAGTAACATTTATTCAAGGCTGGTCATTGTACAACTTTGCAATAAAGGTAACTTTCCCCTGAACCCTGTTCTTTTCAAGACACTGTAGAGTTGTATAAGGTCTCTCCAACTTCTGTTAAATTTGAATACCACCAATAATTCAAGGATCTTTGTACTGCATTGCACTGGATTTGGAAAGCTGGCTTTCCATATTCATCCACTTGTTTACCTTAGTTTTTGAAGTGCAGCAATGACAATTTCCTTCTGAATTATGATTGTGGGGCTTTTTTATGAAAAAGAGCATTTTCAGAGTTATACTGAAATTGAATCATGGAATATCTCAAGTTGGAAGAGACCTGTAAGGATTATCAAGCCTATCTCCCTGCTCTTTGCAGGACTGCACGAAAGCAAACCATCTGATTAAGGCAAATAAATTAAAAATGCAGAATCTAATCACTATATAAAGAGTGCTCTTCTTACATTCAGACACTTCCCCTGTGGAAGTAGAACTGCAAATATGGGAAAAAGAGAAAAATGTGAAAGATAATGAATGTTTGTGTCTCTTAAGTTCTCATTGAATATACAAGAATATGGCAAAAAATTCTCTCTGAAGACTGTTACTTGTCAGCCATGTGTGATTGATATGAATCAGTGGGTAGAACCTTTGAAGCCAGAATATCTGGGTCCTTTTTCAATGTTGGCAATAGATTCCATGTGTAAACATAAATAAACAATTCAGCTCTCTTGACTGGTTTGTTCACAGTTTTAGAAGAGAAGTAATAACGTTTTGTTTTTCCTTATGAATATTGTTAGGGCTGTCTTAATGTTTGTAAGGCTTCCAAGGACAGTATGATATACACTATAACTAAAAAAAATCATGGGTTAAATGACAATAATACATAATTCTGATAACATATTGTGCAGTATCTGATTCCTGTTGTCAAGGGAAACAAAAGAAAGTATCTGTCATGATATTCTAAACATGCAAACTCTAAATGATCTGAGGAATAGAGCAAAATGAGAAGGGAAGCAAAACAGAAATACTGAGAGGCGTATTTAGTAGGTCTTTAAGAACTAAAACCATATGGTGTTAGGTCATAGATTGGACTGGATGATTTTCCAGCCTAGTTAATTCTTTGATTCTATGATATACTTCTATGTAATACTTTTGTTTGGATTTTTTTAGAGGTCTACCTTACGATAATTTTATAAAGGACATGGGTGTAGTAATTTAGAAAAATAAGGCGCTTGCTGTAACAGGAGTGTTGCGCTTGTGTTGCCGTTATGGAATCAGCAGAAGGAATCCAGTTGTTTGGGAAGAGTGATTTTGAATGTTTTATGTACACTTTTAATGTGTTTCTGCAGAAGAGAAGTGACTCTTTGGTGAGCTATTGCTAGCAGAATGTAACAGCTTTAGTGACACAGAAAGACTCGACTTCCTTGGGCAGGAGGGGAATCCTTCCAGTGATTTGTGGTGGGTTCTGCCATCGATTCCATCTCTGCCAGACCACTGCACGGCGTTCATGCCTGGATGCTCAAGGCAGTGCATTCTAACACAAACCCTTTCGTTCCCAGCTCTGAAAGCTGTGTGTTTTCATGCAGGAGCTGAAGGATCCTCACTGCAGGGACGAGATGGCCGCGGCCCGAGGGGCTCTGAAGAAGAACGCCACCATGCTGTACACGGCCTCGCAGGCCTTCCTGCGCCACCCCGACGTGGCAGCCACGAGGGCCAACAGGGACTACGTCTTCAAGCAAGTGCAGGAAGCAATTGCTGGCATCTCCAATGCTGCCCAGGCCACCTCACCCACCGATGAGAACAAGGGCCACACTGGCATAGGAGAGCTCGCTGCTGCTTTGAATGAGTTTGATGTGAGTATCAGCCGGGTGTGGAAAATGGCTGTTACTCCACGCAATCTACAGAGCTTTTAACTAAATCGTTCTTGTACAGGGCTCATATTCCCCTTTTCATTCACATCCATTTCCTCAGGCTGCAGAGGCAAAGGGCAGACATGGATTTGTGTTGGTTTTAGTGAGAAATAGTTATTTGCTGCTAATGGACTGGAATTGCAAGGAGTTATTTGTGCTCCGATGCAGTGGCTGGGATAGTGAGAAAAATAAGTTCTTGTTATCCTTAGGATCCTTGACAAATCCCACTACATGGTTCTAGAAAATGCAAAGTCTGATTAATCTGGCAGTTTAGTTATGTGACCAAGATCTGGGGTTGCTTGAGTGGTAAAATCATGTCTATCTAGCAAGTCAGGAAGACAAGACAAAAAAATGAAGATGGTGATGGAGCTAAGTGTCCTGGAAACATTAACATTCAACTTGAATCATGAATTATGTTAATCAAACACATGGAAAAAGCATCTTCCAGAGTTGATAGCAGTCAGTTCAGCTGTGGGAAAAGTTCTGCAGCCTCTGTTCCAGCAATAGATACAGTTTTGCTTAAGCAACTTTCCTGACAGCTAATTGTTTAGCTGTTAATTTCATTAGCAGTCCTGTCTGATGATTTATCCCTATCTCAAATGTGAAGATTGTTCTTTAGGCAGTGAACAAAAAGGTTACTGGGGACAGTCTCTGACAATATTTTTGTCTTTCATTTTGACTTAAGGCAAAGATTTGTTGAAGTTATTATTGGGGACAGATGTCCTTTTCACTTTGATTAAGACACAAGGTTGCAATCCCAGCATCTGTCACATGCAATCAGGAGCTACTCAGTCCTGCTGCATTTAGGGCTGGAAGAGGAGGTGTAGTGCAGGTGTTTCATCTCACAGTGTGTTGGCTTGGGCTTGTCTCCACCATCTATTCTTACATCTGTGTTTTTTTCCTGCACAATTACTGTGGGTTAAGATTTGAGGAATTCCTCAGGGGTTTCAGGGCCCTCTCAGCTCACAGGTCCCTGGTTGGTAAGATCCTGGGAATAACATCCCTGTGTCATCTGATGGTGCTCTGGCTTTTGTGTGGGACTTTGCACGTTATGGACAGCAAAGGTTTGACAAACAGGGACAGAAAACATGTGACTTCTCAGTCCCAAACTGATGATGCTGCTGCTGCCTTCTGGAAAAAAGGCTGCTGTTCAATGCAAAGAGAGTCGTTGTGCTTAGTCAAAATAAATGTAGTGAAGACTGTGCGAGACATCAGATATTGTCCCTGCCTCTATGAGAATATTCATCCTTTTTCTCCTCAGGTAAAGTCTTTTCCACTTTTCCTGATGTTGCAGGAGCCATGCATGCGTGTGGGAGATGTGTAGCCATAGTAGCGTGTTCTGTTCATAGTTACATGTGGAAAAACAGCCTTTTTGGGGAATTCTCACTCATTTTAGGAAACTAAATGAAAACTTGACTTACAATGATGCAGAGACTGAAAAAATTGTATTATTCATTTTCTAACTCACTGCTTAGCTGTTGAATGAGATTTATTCACACCTAATTTTGCAACAAAGATGACATTCCCTAACCTCCAGGGAAAGTCAAAATTTATAGCTGGTGATGGTGGGATGATTGTTAATTTATGTTTTACAAGCAATGTTACCAGTCTAGTGAAACTTTGTAATGGAAAAAAGGTGGTGAGAAAAACAACGGGCTTTTGTGGTGGCATTATTTTACTTCAGCAAGGGAAAGGAACTTCGTATTTTCTAATGAAAATAATTTTACAGAATATTTATTTTACAGTCTCAGTCATATTAATTGAGATCAGTTTGTATGTGGTATGAAGTTCTTTCTAAACTCTGCATTATACGCCAAGATGATTGTTCTGTATTAAAAATAAGTTTGCAGTTTTTTTCCATCATTTTTAACACTTCTCAGCCTTCATTATTTAAAATTTCAGAATCGGTGTTCTGTGGCTGAGTGCTTCAAAATAACTGCAGTGTGAATAATTTGAACATTTTCTCAGTCAAAATATCATCACATGGAATAAAAATAATTCTTCTACCTATTTGAAGCACAGCCATTGTGTTTAACTAGGTCTTTTGATAATTGCCACACTTTATACATTGGGGAGTTGTGTAAAGTCACTTGTGAGTTATTAGCAGCAAAATTTTGAAGATAGTTGTCATTTATTGCTTCTCAGAGATAATTTATGTAGAAATAAGGAGAGCTCTGTTCCTTAGTAGATCTTTTCCTTTAAAGTATTATTTGAAGTTGATTGATGGCAAAAGAACATGTTTAATGCCTGTTGCTTTGTCCTTTAACTTCCATGTTGCTACTTTAATCTTGGATCATTTAAAAACAGGTATTCCTGGTTTTACTAGTAATTTATTATTGAAATTTGGCATACACTTTGTGCTCACAAAATATTTTGGAGTTCTTAATGCAAATGGGCATGCACAGTTTATTTTCCCCTCATGATATATGGCCAAATTTATGGAAGTTGCGTAGATAAATTTTTGAAGAACTTACTGTGAACTCTGAAAAGGCTCTGTTTTCACTCAGGAAATGGTAATTTTGATCTCATCTGTTCTGGAAACCGAGGGATGGCTGTGTTGGCACATGTTAAATTGTGGGGTGGATTTATCTGCTGTCCTCCCTATAGCCCTCATGGTGTGCAGCAGAGACAGGACCTACACATCAAACTGGAGTGTAGTGGGGAGGTAGATAAAAGGAGAATGAAATTATTGAGTGAGAAGAAATGCAATGAGAAGGACCAGGAAACCATGCTGGATGAAAACTGAGATGAAGATAGATGGCATCGATATTGGTGTGCGTTCAGTAACTGCAAAGGGGTAAAAAAAGATGGGGATGTAAAAATTTATATCTGGAAATAAAGTAAAGGAAATAAATAATTTTGTCCAGGGAAGGGAATGGAGCTGGGGAAGGGTCTGGAGCAGCTGAGAGAGCAGGGAAAGNTAGATAAAAGGAGAATGAAATTATTGAGTGAGAAGAAATGCAATGAGAAGGACCAGGAAACCATGCTGGATGAAAACTGAGATGAAGATAGATGGCATCGATATTGGTGTGCGTTCAGTAACTGCAAAGGGGTAAAAAAAGATGGGGATGTAAAAATTTATATCTGGAAATAAAGTAAAGGAAATAAATAATTTTGTCCAGGGAAGGGAATGGAGCTGGGGAAGGGTCTGGAGCAGCTGAGAGAGCAGGGAAAGTGTCTCAGCCTGGAGAAAAGGAGGCTTGGGGGGCCCTTCTGGCTCTGCACAGCTCCCTGACAGGAGGGGGGATCTGGGGGGGTTGGGCTCTGCTCCCAGGGAATAGGGACACAGGACAAGGGGAAACAGCCTCAGGCTGTGCCAGGGAAGTTCAGATTGGGTATCTGGCAAGTTTTCTTCACCCAAAGGGTTGTCCAGCCCTGACACAGCTACCCAGGGCAGTGGTGGAGTCCCCAACCCTGGGGGAATTTAAAAGCCATGGGGATGTGGCGTTTGGGGACAGGGGTTATTGGTGGCCTTGGCAGGGCTGGAGTTGGACTTGATGATCTGAGAGGGCTTTTCCAATCCAAACAATTCTGTGATTCCATGATTGTCTGTGCCACAGCAAGGGCTGCACACAGATTGTTGGGGAATGTGTTCTCCATGATGGACTAGAGAGGTGGCAGTGACAGGCAAAAATAGGATTTATTGGGCACTTGGGATCTCTGGTGAGTAGGAGGATGCCTGCTCTCAGAATATGGACTGGGATTACAATTCCAGAGTCCCAAAGAGTGTAGCTGTGTCAGAGGGATATGCTGACAACACCTCAGAAGTGCTAATCACAGTAGAAATTCAAATTCTAGGGATTTCAGACTGTGTAACCTACAGTGCTTTACATTTTAAGCAATTCTAAATAATTTCCTTTAGATTTGAGTATGAAAAATGAGGGTAATCATTCTTGTGCAATGCTGGAAGGGTGGGTGTAATGGTGTTGTAAATATAAAGCTGTTTACTATGCATGTACATAACTCCATAGAAAGGATTATTCCTGTGTTTGAAGCAAGGCTTGAATTATCTGCAATAAAATTAAATAGAATTTATAAATCCTCTGACTTAAAGAGGGGAGGAGAAGCTATCTAAAGGAAAAAAGGACCAAAACCCCTTTTCTCCACTGATGCCAAAAGCAAATATCTGTTGTTTTCTGTATTGCTCCAGAAAGAACTGATGAGATGGCTTAGCTGACTTTTCTCCCTGTTTTTTCTGTTTGTGTGTGCAAGTTCTGCCTCTAGCAATGGAATAAAATGATATTTTATTTGTTAAAAGAAATATATACTGCTTAGTTTTAATATATGTTAGTCCAAACAGGCAAGCCCTATAGCTGATGTTGTTTTATCTGATGTTTTATAATTTTTTAAATCTTTTTAAATATTGGATTTATTGTTTCTCTGTAGTTTATCTTTAAAGTTGCAGTCCAGCAGTGTTGATCCTTGTTACATCTTGAACTCCTGAGTCTGTGGTTCACCCCTTTACTCTCTGATTTCTGAGTATGAAAATAATCTGGTTTGTAAAGGAATTTAAAGTAATACAAGGGGAAGTGGTCAAAGCATCAAACCTGCCAGAGTTCAAGTAGCATTTGGACAACACTCTCAGGCACAGGGTGAGACTCTTGCTGTTGTCCTGGGAAGGGCCTGGAGTTGGACTGGTTGATCCTTGTGGGTCCCTTCCAACTCAGGCATGATTCTATGATTGGATAGGTTCAGAATTGAAAGAGGTGGTCAAAATGATTTTTAGTACTTGAGGTATTCACATATTCAGGATAGGTCCCAGGGTACTGAAATTGTACTGTTTTTTGTCATGAGTAGCATTTGAACTGAGAAATTACAGGCAGAGTAACTCAATCTTTAATGAATTTGTGAACAGAGCAAGTCAGTTATTTGGGAGATGACTGCATTTGATGAGAAAACGTCTGATGGCATTGGTAACTGTCCTTCAGGCTGTTAAATGCAGCTCATGATTAATAAATGGGCTATCACAACATATTTGGTGAATACATTAATGCTCCTTTAGGAATATTTTGCATGGCTAGAGAATGCTGTGCACCTTAAATGGAGTGAAAGATCTAATAAGAGTTTAATGAGAGGAAAACATTACAGAGAAACTGAAAAGACGAAGTGTCTGAGTATAGCAATAGCAAAGAGTGCTTTTTTTTTTGTAATAATTAAGAGCTGTCAAAATGTGGCAGAAACATAGCAGACAGAAGAAATGCTGTGTCATTAAGTGACTACCTTTAAAATGTTCCTTTTTTTGGACAAATAACTGCTAGATTATCTGAGAATGGATTTTTGAAGAACATTTATGGAATTGCAATTTGCTTGTAAATATGTTCTCTGGAGAAGTGATTTGTGATGCTGCAGAGAAGAGGACAAAATATGAGCTTTGAAAGAAGAATTGAAATGTGTTTGTTTCACCACTAAAATTCATAAGAAACAATTGCAAAAATATTCCTGCACATCCCACAGCAATTTGAAACCAGACTTGTTGAGCTTGAGTAGTTCTAGCCCAGGCAAATGGCAATTTCTTATAATAGCAGCTCTATATTGAATTTAACTAGGAATGCACTGGGGAAAGTATGCTGCAAATTCAGATAACCTCATATGTGGATTTGGATGAAATATTGTAGAATCTCAGAATGGTTTGGGTAGGAAGGGACATTAAAGATCATCTTGTTCCCCTGCCATGAGCAGGGATGCCTTCCACTAGACCAGGTTGCTCCAAGCCCTGTGCAACCTGTCATCCTCCCTTGTCCTGTCCCTCCATCCCTTGTCCCCATTCCCTCTCCAGCTCTCCTGGAGCCCCTCTTCAGGCCTTGGAAGGGGCTCTGAGCTCTCCCTGGAACCTTCTCTTCTCCTCAACACCCCCAACTCTCCCAGCCTGGCTGCAGACCAGAGGGACTGCATCCCACTGATTAACTTTGTGGATTAGTGATCTAGACTCATTCCCCAATTCCACAAATTTCTTGTGTTGGGAGCCCCAAAACACAAGTTGGATTTTTTTGTCCCTTGTGCAGTTGAAGTGGCTTTTACACTGCAATAGTGTCAAGCCACCCATTTCCTGTGTGAAATGGTGCAGCCAGGCTGCACCTCAATGTTTCTAAAACTTCTATGCAGTATTGAGATACTTTGGCACTTTCTGCATTCCTCAGATCTCCCCTGAGTGGGAAAACATCAGACTGGTCATGCTTGATAAAAACTAACAGCTAAACATTGTATTTTACACTAAACCCAAAAATTTCACCTGTTTGAAGAGCTGTGTGTTTGAGGATGCTTAACTTATGTCTCAAATGAGGAAGAATCAGAGTAAATTTTTGGGATCCTGATGATGCTGTGGGGGCAAACAAGCTTTTCCTTTCAGTTATTGTTGCATTTCCCATTACAACCCCTTCTTTGTGTGTATGGGCTTGTTTATATATTACTGTGGAAAAGGTCAGCTCCAGAGTACAAAGGATAGCACTGGAAATATCAGGATTTTGGTAGCAAATGCATGGCAAAAATGTGATCTCTGTAAAGGGAAGCACCCTGGGTAACTGGATTAGGATCTCATTGCCTTCATTCCCCTCAGCAGTGGGAATGGTGCTGCTAAGCTGTATTTGCTGTACAGCAGCACCATCTAGTGGACTTCTGGTTTATTTTTTTTTATGTCAAAATTTTATTTTCCCCCCTGAAATGCTCTTGTATAGTAAACTAGTATTGTGGAAGGATTTAGCAATCAAAAATACTTGTTGGAGTTTAACCATAGCACTTTGCTACCACTTCTTTCGGTGGCAGAAAGAGCCTTTTGCCAACACATCAACTGCTGTCTGTGCTTCCCTATTAAAATACGTGTAACCTGACTGCAGCAGGCCAGTTTATTTGCAAAGGAATTTTTATAATGAACCCTCAAGCACAAATTTGTTAGACATACTAAAAGCACAGAAAAGAAACACACTTTAAAAACCTAATTATCATTTCTATAAGGAAATGTGTTTTCTGTAGCAATACAGTTACTGCATTATTATTCAAATTATTGCAGGTCTCTTATTTTCTTGTTCATGTAAGTATGAATATCTGAAGTGCTAAATCAAAAAACATAGTAAATTTTTTTTCAGGTTGCATATAATAGCTCAAAAAGAGCACTAAGTGAAATGTTCTAATTAGACTACACTTGCTACTATTTTCTCTGTGTTTATTTAGCACCTCTGAGATGCTTCCATAGCTTAGGTATGTGAGAAGTGAACACCACCACTATTGCAGGGAAGCATTTACATTTACTCTCCATTTACATTTGGAGAGCAGTCAGGAGAAGGGGCTGGGAAGGTTCTGCTCGTGGCTGTGCACTTCTGCCTAAGTGGGATGCTCGTGAAGCTGCTGTGGATGCATCCAGTCTGGTGTGCCAGAGGGGAAGGTCAGAGTATCATTTGGGTTGAAAAGGAACTTAGACCATCTTGTTCCACCCCCTGCCATGGACAGGGACACCTTCCACTAGCCCAGGGTGCTCCAAGCCCCATCCAACCTGGCCTTGGACACTTCCAAGGATGGGGCAGCCACCAACACCCTCACAGTACAGAATTTCTTCCCAATATCCCATCTAACCCTGGCTCTGGCAGCCATTCCCCCTGTCCTGTAACTCCACACTTCTGTCCAAAGTCCCTCTCCAGCTGTCTTGGAGCCCCCTGTGAATAATTTCTGTGTTGTTTCATCTCTCCAGAGCAGCTCATTGGAAGCTGCAGTGTAGCAGTGCAGTGTCACACTCTTCCAGCTGCATGGTGTGTCTGTGCAGCACAGCACTGTGGCAGGTAGGAACATTTGATTTGTTGCTAAACAGCAGATCAACAGCCTTGTTAGCATTGCAGGAAACACGGACAAAGGTGCAGAAACCAAACCTGCGAGCACACAGCATTTGTTTTTGCAGTAGTGCAGGTGCTTCTGACAAAGAAATACATCAAACACTCTTATTTATATAGTCTTGTCTCCAAGTTACTCAGAAACCTAGGTCCCTCAGTATATCATATGCTGTCTTCTGCACAAAGGCAGTAGTTTTTCCTGCTGTCTTGTGATTGTGGCATTGTTTATCTAAATATCTATCACACTTTGCAGTGGCATTTACCTTGAAAATTGGATTTTCCTTGTGCTAAGGGCAGTTGTGTATTCCCTGCCTCAGGAAGTGTTAAAAACCCTGTGGATGTGGCACTTGGGGACATGATGTAGTGGTGAACATGGTGGTGGTGGGTTTATGGTTGGACTTGAGGATCTTAGAGGCCTTTTCCAACTTTAACCATTCTGTGTTTTTGTGATTCTGAATCAAGAACCACGTCAGGAAATGGTCTCTGCCCTGAAGGTTTCACATTCTAAATAGGTTAATTAAAATGTGTTTAACAAGTAAACAAGGCAGAGGTTCTGAGGATGCTGCTGAAATTTCCTGAAGATTTCCTATTTAGACAAACCAGGGGATGAGAAGATTTTTCATGAGCAATAAGGCAATTGCACGTAATAATGAAGTCATTTAATTGGAAAATGCAGGCAATGATACAGTAATTCTATGTTTTTTTGGAGTTGTGAAATTGTTTTAAATTATTGTAATGTTTTGCTTTTGCTTTGCATTATATTGCTAATAAAGACTGTGAGGAGTTTTTTGGTATGGTTGAACATGAGATTCTAATGCAAGTAAATGTCACAAATTTTCAATAATGATGTGCTCTCTGATTGTACAATACATTTACGTAGGGTATGTGGCTATTTTCAGTATTTTTAGTTGAAGTATGAATAATTTATCCATTATTTTGAGTTTCCAAAGTTGCATTCTCTAGTTTATTAGTCAGTGAGATAGTTTATTGCCTTCTGAACATGAGAAAGTTGGTTTATAGCAGTACTTAGTATGAAGAGGTTTATTTTCAGCAGTCTTTAATATTTATTAAAACATGGCAACTTCTCTGTAAACACACCTTGATATAATTTAAGGAAAAAAGAAGAGTTGAAGAGATAATAGTTAACTATATTTAAAGATTATTTTATCACAGGTTTTGACAGTTTTCAAACAAGTTTTCAATTATATTAAAATTATTTTCTTGGATTTTCTTTCAGCAACTGCAGCCAAAAATGATGTATGTTTACAGTAATCTGAACATTTATAAAGAGTTTTGAAACACTTAATTATAAGGACTGAATTATGGTATCAGTCCTTGATTTATGTCTCTAATGTTAACTAATTAGAAATGTAAAGTGTTCCAGTTCATTTACATTCATCGCTCATTAACTGGCTTTTAAGAAGTGACGGGAAATTGCAGCTTTTAAAGAAATTTATTTAGCCAGATTTCCTGCCAACTTTTTTTTTTCTTTCCAACAAGACATTATTTCCTTGTTAATATATGTGTAAGAGTTTTATAGGCGTCAATAACAGTTTGAAGTTGAATTTTGGCACCGGGTTCTTTTTGAAGAGGAGTATTTACTTTTGTAAGCAAAAAATTGTGTTTCTTTGGTAACTGAACATCAGGAGCTGTCATGGAGCTGGTTCTCATACTGAGTCTCCTTCTTCCCAAGACTCCAAAACCTGTTTTCCTTGTGAGATATTTGAGAAAGTTCAAAGTAAACATCTAGACTATAATTAATTTATAACTACCCATCAGAAAGTAACTACATCATTATTTGTTATATTTTAAGCAAAACTGAAGTTCATGGTATTGGGATGAGGTGCAACTGGCATAACATGATTCTGAGAAAATTCTGGCTATTGGGAGGGAAAAAGTCATACATGATCACCCATGATGATGATGATGATGATCAGGAGCTCAAACAGTAGGCAGAGAGGTTTGGAAAATCTCCAAGGATGGAATTCTCATCTTGGATGGATGAAGCCTTGAGCAATCTGGCTTGGTGTTAAAGTTGACTGTGTTTAATGGTAAAGTTGATTGTGTTTTAAGGAGGTGTTTAAAATATAACCTCCAGGAGTTAATTCCAGCCTAAGTTACTGTGTAATTTTGAATTGTCATTAACAGATATTCCCCCAAAAAAATTTAGTAATATTTAAGCTTACAAATGAATTATAAGCAAAAAGTTTTATGGGATATGGATGAAAAATTGAGTACAACTGAGTGACTTTTATATTTTGTGAACTAAGTTTTGATCGTCATAAAGATTTCTCCTTTACTTAGAAATAACCCAGAATATATTCCTTTTTTACAGTTCAAAGTGAGGAAAGCTGACTTGGGTTAGTTACACACCCTGTGTGCTACACAATTTATTATTTCAAATCTAAATGGTATTTGTATGTAGTCTGTAAGAAATTCCTGAATTTATTCATAGAATATGATACATTTGCTTGTGAAAATGGTGAGTTGCGTTTCAGAGATCAGAGATACTGGAGATACTTGATCTGTAGATTGTTCATCTTCAAGGCTCAAAAAGTATGGAACAATGCACAGAATTCCACATGGGTGAGGCTGGAAGGGACCACAGAGGGGTCACCTGGTCCCAGCTCCCTGCTCCAGCAGGGCCATCCAGAGCACAGGGCACAGGGCTGTGTGCAGGCAGTTCTGGAATATCCCCAGGGAGGAGACTCCACAGCCTCTCTGGACAATCTGTTCAGTGCTCTCAGGGAAGAAGTTCTTCCTCCTGTTCAGGTGGAATTCCCGGGCTCAGTCCCTGCCCGTGGCTCTGAGTAAGGAGAAATCTTTGTGACAATCAAAATTTAGTTCATGAAATATAAAAGTCACTCAGTTGTACTCAATTTTTCATCCATATCCCATAAAACTTTTTGCTTATAATTCATTTGTAAGCTTAAATATGATTAAATTTTTTGGGGGAATATCTGTTAACGACAATTCAGAATTACACAGTAACTTAGGCTGGAATTAACTCCTGGAGGTTATATTTTAAACACCTCCTTAAAACACAATCAACTTTACCATTAAACACAGTCAACTTTAACACCAAGCCAGATTGCTCAAGGCTTCATCCATCCAAGATGAGAATTCTATCCGTGGAGATTTTCCAAACCTCTCTGCCTACTGTTTGAGCTCCTGATCATCATCATCATCATGGGTGATCATGTATGACTTTCTCCCTCCCAATAGCCAGAATTTTCTCAGAATCATGTTGTGCCAGTTGCACCTCATCCCAATACCATTGCTGGGCCCTGGAGCAGAGCCTGGGACTGCTCTGCCCCTCCCTGCACACAGGGACAGACAGGGACACTGAGGGACAGACAGGGACACCCAGGGATGCTCAGAGACAGACAGGGACAGCCAGGGACACCCAGGGCTGAGGGTCCCTCTCAGCTGGGGCTCCTCTCCAGGCTGAACAGCCCCAGCTCCCTCAGCCTTTCTTCATCAGGGATGCTCCAGATCCTTGACCAGCTTTATAGCTTCTGCTGGATCTGCTCCATGAGCTCCATGTCTCTCCTCTCCTGAGGAGCCAAAAACTGCACATGGTTCTCCAAATGTGCCCTCCCAGGGCTGAACAGAGGGGCAGGATCCCTCCCTGCACTTCTGGAAATGCTCTACCTGAAGCACCCCAGGACCTCATTGGCTGCTGGCTCAGGGACAGCTCGTTGTCCTTGGGGATGCCCAGGTCCTCCGTGCCAGAGCTGCTCCATCAGGTCACCCCCAGCCTGTGCAGGTGCCTGGGGTTATTCTTCTCCAGGTGCAGGAACCTGAATTTGCATATGCAAATAGACATGCAGATGCACATTGCAATATTCCTGGTAGGTTCTTGGGTCTCGCAGGAAACTTGAGTGCAGGGTCTTCAAATCTAAGGAGAAAAATGTGATTCATGACTTGCTGAGAGGTGTAAGATCTGTTTGAAGGTTGCTGTGTAGGTAGAGAATCTTATGGCTGTGAGGAAGAGAGGGAAAAGGGAGGCATTTCTGGAAGGATTGGTTAGGAATCTGAAACAAACAGCTATTTTTTCCATTTTTTTTTCTTGCTAATTCCATAAGATGCTTATATAGTTTATTTTGTGCAATTGTAGTCTTTCTGCTGCCATGTGAAATATGAGGTTGTCAAAATGAATTTATACAGCTGATTTCTGAAAATCCCAAGCGTTACCCTTTGGGCTTAAAAGCCCCATAACATAAATATGCACAGGCCTAACTCTTGGAGAAGTCATTTCTAATTTAGGTGCTTGTAAAACTGCTCTGCTTACTGCTGTGAAACACAGACCCCAGAAGATACATGTGAGACGTTATTTCAGATTCTGGCTAATGCAGCGGTTTTTTGTGCCAAGTCAGCAGTTCCTGGAGCTGGAACAATATGTTATCTGGTTAAAATTCTTCTATTTGGCCTTTTATGAAATAACAGATTTTCATTAATTCCTTCTGTTTATTATTATTTAACTGCTGAGGATTCAGTGAAGTTATAGATTTCTCAGGGGTTCCTTTCTTCATATAGTAATGAGAGTTATGGGGTCTGTGTGAATTGAAGTTTTATTGAGGAATAAGATCTTTTCTAAGAGCCTTGTCCTGCTGAAATTAAGAAAATATCCAAGTGGAGTTTGTCTTTAGCTTTGAATAAATCTATTTGAGCATTTTCTGATTAATTGTAGCTACAATTTTCATGTGCTAAAGGAACATGTTGGTTATGTGTCACACTCTTAAATTTTAATGTACATTTTGATACACTGTGTTGGTTTTTTTGGTAATTTTTTTTCAAATTACTTGTATCATTTGGCTTGCACTTGTTGATTGCTCTTGGATATTAAAAGAAATAGACTAACCATAAAGTTATCAGAACATTGTGAAAATTAAAATGGTTCATTAACAAATCTTACATGCTTTAAATTAGGTGTGATTATTAGAAATCAATGCTTTTACATTTTTCATTCTTATTTCATGATTTTTTTTTAAAAGCTCAAATAACAAGTGCACAGCTTACAGAGCATTTTTAGTCCATATGCAATTAGACTTCTTTGCACAATTTCAACAGAAGGTGCCTAAATTACACAGTGTTGTAAGTGTGCCTGAGAGAGGAAGCAGGTGATTATTACTTTTCTATTTCTTACCTTGAACTGCAAAAAGAGAAAAGCAGGTAAAAATATAATCCAGCATGACTCAAAACTTTACATAAAGTTTTGCAGTGTTTTGTGTGCCATTATCTAGTAATGATTTTCTTGCAGTCCTAACTTCCTCAAATTTTTAAATTCATGAAATATTGGGGTAATATAGTAAATTTCAGCAGGGTAGGCTGCTTATAAAAATAATCAAAATGAAATTATTAACGGAGAACATGCCTCTCTGCCTTCAGGAATAAAAAACTTAGACCTTGCATATGAATGTCCTGAAGAGCCAAGAAATTTTCAGAATATTTGTGGAAAAATAATACTGGTTTATCACCATGGAATGGTTTGGTTTGGAAGGGACCTTAAAGATGATCTTGTTCCAAGCCTCTTCCATGGGCAGGGACACCTTCCACTACTCCAGGTTGCTCCAAGCCCTGGCCTTGGACGCTTCCAGGGATCCAGGGGCAGCTTCTCTGAGTAACAAGGTTGTGAGTTAATGTATATATACATTTCTCTAATATTTACTTTCTCAGGAACTTGGTAGATAATTGCTCCGAGACAGTTTTGATAATCCTTGCGGTCCCTTCCAACCAGGTATCCTATGATAAATAATTTATAGGAAAGACTAAAAAAACCTCTCGGAAGGCACTGAAAACGGCAAAGACCCGCGACCACTCACCCATTTCCCCACTTTCCTTCCAGAACAAGATCATCCTGGACCCGATGACGTTCAGCGAGGCGCGGTTCCGGCCGTCGCTGGAGGAGCGGCTGGAGAGCATCATCAGCGGGGCCGCGCTCATGGCGGACTCGTCGTGCACGCGCGACGACCGGCGCGAGCGCATCGTGGCCGAGTGCAACGCCGTGCGCCAGGCGCTGCAGGACCTGCTCTCCGAGTACATGAACAACGTAAGTCCCAACCTCCAGGGTGCCTCAGCCCCCCCTGAGGCTGCAGCTGCCTTAATGGGTCTCTAAAGCAGGGACACAGCTTTGTGCCCAGCGTGGAGTTGGTGCTGGTTGAGTTGTTGAACCTTTTAATACGTTGCGAACGTTTGGCAGGAGTTGGGTAGGATCAGAAGCTCAGGGGGGTGATGGTGTACCTGCCAAGGAACTCCGTGCTCCCTGTGAATTTGGCATAAAAGTTTCTTCTCATGTAATAACTAGCAATTCCTTTGGAACTAGAATACTTTAAAAAATGAAAACAATGGCGAGTAATCTTAATGCGTGAGTAATCTAAATGGCCCAAGAATTATTTTCTGATTGAAGATGAATATGGCTAATTTTCAGCATGCTTGCCACTGTGGGATGGTCATTGTGTTTGATTTTTAGGCTGTTACCCATAGATACTCCTAAAAGGTTGACTTTTTGGTATGTGGGTTGAACTACTGAAGGTTTCACTTTCTGGTGGAGCTATGAAATACTCAGTTGCCATTAAAGTAGTGAGTTCAAGACTAGTGCTGTTCACACAATCTTTAAAACACCTCTCAGGGTAGGGTTTCCAGAGGTGTTGAATTGTTCAGTGTGGTGTGAACTGGCATTGCATAACCTTTGTTCTGCACAGGTTGTCCCAGAAAATTCTCTCCACCCAATGTTGTGCATTAAAACTCAGATGTTCTATTGCCATATCCTTTTGAGGACGTGGGAAAAAGAGCAAAGCAACATCAACAGCCTGTTTTAAAATTAAAATGTTTGCCAAGAGGTATCAAACTGAGCATCCTCTACTTTGCTGTTTCTTGTCTTTGGTTGCTCCTGGAGTATCAGATGAAACATTTTGAGCCTTTTTCGCTGGAATCATCAAAATAATGCTGAAGAGGGTGTTTGAGAATAGACCTTCAACGTCGTTATTTTCTTTGGTACTGTTACAATTGTCAGTGTGATGCAATTCAGTATCAATAGTGCGAACTTCAGTCCTTTACTCACTTCATTTTACAGTTCAGACTTAAATGTTGCTTTTCAAAGATATTGTTCCATGTAATAGAGTCACCTCAAGGAATAGCTGTTTGGTTGAATTGAAAAGCATTATTTGCTGCTTAGTTTTTCTGAAGTGATGGTTGACAGGTTCTTGTGAAAGCTTGAATGAATGTGAAGTGTTGCTGCTGTGTTATGGGTTAGAAGCTATAAAAGAGAACATTAAATACCAAGTGATGAGGCTGTGGTGGAAAAGAACTTGCTGGGTTTCTTCCTACAAAATCTTGCTTTATAGAAGCAATACTGGTGCAAGTAGACCAGTAGACCTTAAAGGTCTTTAAAAGAAACTTTGAGAACTGATGAATGGTGACTTCTTATTTTATTGTGGTGCCTCTTTTTTGTATAAGTGTCATTATCTAGTACACAGAGTTTGGTAACAATGTAATTTGCCCCTGGACCAGAAACATTCTTATTTTATTTCTGACTGCATTTACAGAGGGAGGACAGTTTCAAATTCCTGTAGGCATTTATGACTACACTGAAGGTTTCTAGTATTGCTTCATCATTTTTGCTTAAACATATAATGGTGTGAGCAGCTGCTTTTATGGTTTCCATAGTATGGTTTTTGAAAGTCTTTTTTTTTTTCTTTTTGATGTCCTTCTTAGTCTGAGTTGCACAACCCCTGTAATTTATTTATTTTTCTGCTTTATACTGAAATGCAGTCAGCTTAAGCAAGATTTCTTTTATACCTATTGAGTAAATATTATAAAAACAAATATATACTTAAATTGCATAAAATGCAGTACTTCTGATTTTATCAGATCTGGTGGGGTAGAATTTGACAATGATAATTTCCAAACTGATGTTAGCAGTTACAAGAGATGGGATTAAGATGACATATTACTATGCCTAAATTTAGTTTTTTTTGTGCATAGGGACAGGTAAAGTAGGGGGTGTCAATTCAGTTCTTTAAGGGTGGATGCCATTTTAAGATAGGAGGTTAAAAAATTCCAATGCTTATTTGAGCATTGACTCCTCAATCTACCCCTCCTTTGAATTCTCCCTGGATCAGCTTGCAGCTGCCAGCCCCAATTCCATGTGATGTATGCTCTAGGAAAGGACAAATTGCCAGACTCCTTCCTTGATTAAATCATTTGAGCCTCTGTTGCTTAAGCTCCAGTTATAATTGTCAGATACCAGATCAATACTGGAGATCAGATCAATACTGCCAAGAGAGCCTGAAGAGCCATTGAGATGACAACTGTTATAATCTAATATGGGCAGGAGTTAAGTTAAATAGCTCTAAACTTCTCTAATATATTAGTTAAGTCCCCATAGCCAGGACAGAAGATCAGATCCTGAGCTTGTAGGTGGCTCCTGTTATCTAAGCACTGATTTTCATCCATTCCGCCCTGGCAGAATTTGCTTTGGTACTAAACCTATTTCCTTGAAACCTGTGGATTGTTTTTCTTGAGTTCTCAATAATGCTGAGCGTGTTCAGTATAACAAAAGATCTCACTTGGAAACTGTTTTAAAGCTTTCATGAGTTTCAAAAGGATAAAAGTGAATTGCACACACTAAACATGACACAGTCCTAAGTCTGATCAAGGTTGATTTTGCAAAGATGGACATCTTCAACATCTTCTGCCTGTGTGGCTTTAAACCATCACAATCCTGCTTTTGCTTTAGAGGTCGTGAAATTAATCAGACATTCATGTTTTGGGGTTTCTTCTATTTGATGATAGCTGAAAAAATGTTTGGTTTTTTTTTTTGGGATGATGTGTTGATCTAATGAGCATGCAGCAAAGTAAATACTTTGTGGTGATATTTAAAGGATGCAGATGATGAAGGGCAGGGTGTTGGCAATGTGCTGTTCAGTCATTCTCCAGCTTAAAATAGTTCCTTTTCATTCATCTACTTCTATGACTTGGGCTCAGAGGGGTGTTTCTTACAAACCTTCAAGAGCTGAAGGAAAGGGCTATGAGTTGAAGAAAAAGTAGATACTTACAAAATTTTAGCATCCAAAGAAAAATCTGAAAAAAAAAAAGTTATTAGGAAGGATAGGGGAGAGTTCAACTTAGGTAAGTAAAAATGGTGCTGCTTTGTAGTCGTATTTACTGTTAAAAAGATGTGTTTTGGTTTCAGCTTCCTTCTTTGTCAGCTAAATGTTGATTTGCTCCATTTCCTACCTTTCAAATAATGTGTTTAATTAGTCCCTAGGCTCTTTACTAGTTCTATGAATGATTATATATTTATATAGTTACTGCATTGACCAGAGTCTCACAGTACCTAAACCCTCTGCAAGGGAGATCCCTGGGAGTTCTCTGCAAGAACTTCTATGGACATGAGATGTAAACTGTTTGATTATTCTTTGCATATCCAGAAACATGCATAGTCTTCATTTGCCTTAGCAGTGACTTTGAAAAAATCCTTTCCCAGTATGGTATCTATTATTTCGCTCATGAACTCATATGAGCTTTGGAATCTGTTACTTTTGGGAAGCAAAGGCAAGAGAGTTCACAGTCTGCTGTGTCATATGACTTTTTTTTTCAGGGTCTCAGAGAAAATTGAAAGGATATTTTTCAGCTTCTTATGTATATGTGGTAAATCCTGTAATTTATTTCAAAATAAAATTACATTTCTAGACTTCTGTCCTACAGAGAAGACCTAAATGCAGCTCCACAGCAGCTCTTAATGCAATTGTTTTCCATTTGTCTAAATGAAAGCCTTATTTAACGGATGGTTAGCTCTGATTGGGCTCTGGTTTCCTGCTGGTTTTCTCTCCTGGATCCTTCATGTTTTGTATTGCAGGCTGTCAGGGAGCAAAAATACCAGGAACCTGTGAGTTCCAGCTCTTAAACTCCTGGGTCAGAAATGCACTGCCAAACTCAACCCAGGGCTGGGCACCCTTTCTAGCAAGACTCAGGGTGCTGCTGCTCTGATTAACATAAGAAAGGGAGGAAATTATATCTTTAGAAAAATATGCTTAAAAAAGGGTGCTTTGAATTCCCTCTGACATCATCAGATTCAGTGACAGAGACAGACTGAATGTTGTGTTGC
The DNA here is from genome assembly GCA_013400855.1 of Buphagus erythrorhynchus. Lineage (NCBI taxonomy): Eukaryota > Metazoa > Chordata > Aves > Passeriformes > Sturnidae > Buphagus > Buphagus erythrorhynchus. The sequence continues at coordinate 31,049 of VZTT01032684.1, read as the reverse complement.
TGGGGTATATCAATGATAAATTTGGAAAGCAGTTGACAAGTAAGCAAGCTGTGAGTGTGAAAGACCTCTGTAATCACTCCAGTACTGGCTTGGCATTAATTCAAATCTGCATTTGAAAAGGCATTTCCCAGCTGGTTCAAATATGATTTTCTCCTATAAAGCCTTTGGTCTGACTATTAAGCCAACTTGCACTCTCCTGCTTTGCTTCCCCTCTTATTCAGTGTTCCTGCTCCCAGTCCCTGCTGATATTCCAGAGGAGCGTGGGGTTTTTTTTTTGGTGTTTTTTTGTTTAGGTTTGGTTTTTTTTTTTTGTTGTTTAATTATAATTGTTTTTTTGGGACAGATAATATTTCTGTGTGTCTGAGTGGTATGATCAGTCCTTAATGGAGTCTTGTGTTACTACTGATGATTAGATGTGAGGATCACACTAACAGCACTGGAACAGATTTCCCAGAGAGGTTGTGGAATGTCCCTCACTGGATATATTCCAGAACCATCTGGATGCAATCCTGTGCAATGTGATCTAGGAAGACCCTACTTTACCATGGAGGGTAATTTTCCTTAATTTTTGCTCTTTGAAATCTCACTCTCTAAAGTTACTACTCGTTCCTGATACCTGCTCACTCTTGAGTTGCTATAGGCTCTAATTCCTGTTTCCTATAGAGAAGAAAATGTCATTTCTTGAAATGACAAAATAGCAGAAAAACAAATGAGAAAGCACAAGCCTGCTGGCAGCTTATCTTCACAAATATATCAGTAAAAAATTGGAATTACTCAAAGGAAAAACAGACTGCTGCAGTATTTGAAGATGAAATGCCCTTAGCAGACAGCTGGTTATTGTGCTTGATTGGAGAACGAAAAACACGATAGCAACTGACAAATCTATAAACTCTCAAAATACTGGCAGCTGTCACATTTAACAGCTTCATCTGAACTGATCTTTGAGATAAGCGATAATTGGTGTGTACGTTTCAGCTCTGGAGCTGACTTGTGTAAGGTTAATCTGGGTGACAGTGAGCAGTAAATTACAGTTATGAGATAGTGGAATGTCCAGAGCTGTCCTGAGATGAGGAATCAGGGATGAGTGACAAGAGTTTGACTGCTGGAGCAGCAGCATTGACTGATTCAGGCATGACTGGCACAGCAGGGCAGTTTTTCTGTCCATACCATTATCAATTTCCTGCCTGGAATAATTTTTAGAGGACAGCAGCTTATTTAAAGTTGCCCACTGTATTTCAAGCTGGGGATGAGCTATTTTAATGTTCACCTGGCTCTTGCAGAGGTTGTATTAGCAGTTTTGTCTTTGTGTACTTGAAAGAAACAAGTAGAAACACGTTAGTTATTATTGGAGGAATAGGATGTGTTCCCAAGTGTTCTGTGCATTGCTTCTCGGTCAGTTTAAGATTTCTGCACTTGTGGATCCCTCCTGAGTTCCTTGACTGCTCACGACTGTACATAAATCACTAAGTATGCAACCTGCAGTGGGACTTTAGACACCTTTTCAGGAACCTTCTGTCTCTTCTATTTTGATTATGTCAGGCCCTCATCATAAGGCATGTCCTTTATTTTTCAGTAGATTTATAGAAATGCTGCATCATTTACAATTGCACAAGTTAGTTTTGATTTATTTATTCATTCATGAATTTCCTGGTTTTGTAATTCCATATTCAGAGTTTACTGTGTTTTTCTTACCAGATTTAGAGAACCACACTGGTGTTTACAATAAGAATAGAAACAAACAAACAAACAAACAAACAAAAAAACCAACCCTCTGAGAAAATGAAACTTCATGGTTGGAAACGACAAATATCTTTAAAAATTGTCCTGATTTCAGATTCTGGTGATTGCAAGTTTACATATCCCTGTTGGGATGAGTAGACTTTTAAATTTACTAAAGTAATTTTCTCTTTACAACTACCTGTTACAAAAGGGGAGGGTCACCCAGGTTCTTGTTAATAAATCCCTTGGGGTGGATTAGAGTGAAACGACCCTGAATGAGTGTTTTTTGTAAATATACACATATAGAGTTTATTGTAGAATAATTTGAT